>LTAE01006333.1:12720-25671 GCA_001647135.1 Pontederia paniculata
TCTCTCTCTCTCTCTCTCTCTCTCTCTCTCTCTCTCTCTCTCTCTCCGAGATCATCAATCCTCCAGTTCAAGAAGAGGGCATGTTTAGGAGGACGTTGTTAGGCGTGAAGTTACACACGACGAACTCTCCGATTTGGATGGAGGAATTCTGATGGCAGTCGAGGCGAATTGAGCAGCCTGAGGAGAAGCCGAAGGGATAAGGAACGACGGTGTTGGCGCCGCAGGTGCAGTTGCATTTTAACTCGGTGTCGCTTATTCTTGAAAGACAAACAAAGGAGATCCTCAAAATTTGTTTGGAAGTTTTTGTAGATACCAAGACTTGTACTTCTTTTTAATTTTTTTGTCTAGAGTTCCATTTAAGATTAAGTTTGAGGGTAGTGGAAATACTTTTGTTGTTTTTTTTTTCTATTTGTCTTTTGTGTTCATGATGAAAGGTAATTTTACAATGTGAAATTTGTTTTGTAATAATTTTCTATATATAAAAGTATTCTTAATTTTGTTCTATATGATTTAAGATTCAAGATATAATGAGATGACGTATTTGGTAGCAATATCAAATTAAAAATTAAATATGTCAACAAATAATTAAATGTGCTAAGGATACATGTCATAATAGGGTCGATGTGAGCAACCCGAATAATGGTCATTATATATTTTAATGACCGAATTATGATTGGTAATAAAAATATGTTAACGATGACAAAGTTGGACATAGAAAAGTTTTAAATGACGGGAACTTTGGTCATTAAAAAAATTGTCAATGACCATAAATCTGGTTGCTAAAATATTTTAACGACGAGAAAATTGATGGTCGTAAAAGCTCAATAACGACCAACTAGATTATTCCGCCATTATTGATCTTTAATGATGGAACGTATAACGACGAGCGATGACGGTAATTTATGATCGTTAATAACATTTAACGATGAGATTTTAATCATTAACGATGATTATTCCTTTTGTTAAAGGGCCTTTTTCCTGTAGTGTAATTTAACCAAATAATGCTATCCAATCTAATTTAATCTAGATAATGATAATAATCTAATATAGATAACATCAATCTACTTTATAATTGATAAGATTAGATTCACTAACATGCCTCCGCAAACTCAGCTTCCTCTAGATCGAAGTCTGAGTTTGTCCCGCAAGAACTGAAAGCGAGCATCGGAAAGTGGCTTGGTTAAATATCTGCAAGATTTTCTTTGGAAGAGATAAAGTGGACTACGAGGCGACGATTGGAGACCTCATCACAAACAAAGTGATAATCAACCTCGATATGCTTTGTGTGGACATGAAAAATTGGATTTGTAGAGAGGTATGTAGCACCAATGTTATCACACGAAAGAATTAGAGAGAGGTGGCATGCAAACCAAGTTCCATGAGCAATGACCATAGCCATATGAGCTCAGTTGTGGCATCTGCTAAAGCTTTATAATCAGATTCCGTTGATGAGCGAGAGATTGTTCTCTGTTTATGCACTGACTAAGAGATGAGATTAGTGCCAAAGAAAACAACAAATCTTCCAAACGACCTACGATCATTAGGACATTCAACCCAAATGGCATCACTAAAAACATGAAGAGTGCGAGTGTGATTAGGATCTATAAAAAGGCCAAGATGACTTGTACCCAGCAGATAACGCAAAATTTGTTTCACTACTTGCCAATCATCTGTGGTCGGATTATGCATGAATTGAGAAACAAGACTGACTACATAGGAAACATCAGTCTTGGTGATTGTCAAATATTATAAGGCGCTAACAACTTGTCGATACAATTGTGGGTCAGCAATGAAAGAGCTAGATTCCTTAACCAATTTTATAGAAGACCCAAGAGACGAGGAAACCCATTTCGTATTTGTCATGCCAGTGCAGTGCAGTAGATCCAGAATATACTTATGTTCAGAGAGAAGTAGACTATTGTCATGTCGAAGTACTTCAACACCAAGAAAGTAATTCAAACTGCCAAGATCACGAATTGTAAAGAGTTAGATTAGATAGGAAGTGAAATTGTTAATGTGATCCTCATGAGAACCAGTGAGGATAATATCATCAACATAAACTAACATAATGAGAAGAATTCTTGGCTTTCGAAAAATAAATAGCGAACAATCTGTTGCAGAAGCACAAAAACTATAAGCAATGAGAGCATATTGTAGCTTTTGAAACCATGCACACGGAGCCTGTTTTAATCCATAAATAGATTTGTGAAGAAGGCACACATAATCAGGGTGGTTTTCATCAGAAAACCTAGGAGGTTAAGACATGAAGACTCTTCACTTGAATTTTCATGCAGGAATTCATTGCTGACATCCAGTTGACGAAGAGGCCAATTCTTAGAGATACCAAGAGACAAAACCAACCAAATTGTGGTGGGTTTGACAATTGGACTAAAGGTTTCTGAATAATCAATGTCTGGTTGTTGATGGAATTCCTTGGCCACTAGCCGGGCCTTATAGCGATCGATAGTTCCATCCGGAAGAGACTTAGTGCGAAATATCCACTTGCAACCAAGAATATTCATACCTGGACGACAAGAGACTAACACCCATGTGCCATTAAAATGAGAGTATTTAATACTTCAACCATTGCCGAGCGTCAATGAGGAATTTTAATGATAGAAGAGTGGCACATTGGAGTAGAATCCGATGCAGAAATAGTATGCAACACATGTGAACTCTAAAGACTTGCAAGTTCCCTGTAATTTCGGTGAGTCCCTTGCTGAAGTGTCATGTGTGGCCGAGGGGTTGGATCAGATGGAGAAGAGTTGGGAAAAATATCAGTACAAGAGGATGAAGAGAAACCAACAGAGGAAAAAGACATGCTAGGGACTAATGAATCAGTAAAGTGAATGGGAGGTTGAGGAACATTAGTGTAGATAGTGAGCCAATGCAAGTTGGGAATGAAAGTGGACGAAGAAGGAGATAAGGTGGGAGAAGAAAAGGGAAAGCAAATCTCATCAAATTTAATGTGACGCGCATAATATATTCTATCTGTGGTTGGGTCCAAACACCTATAACCATGGAAAGATGATGGATAACCAAGAAAAACACATTTTGTTGAACAAAAAGAGAACTTGTGACGATTATAGGGACGCAAATAGGGATAAGCAACACATCCAAAAATTCTCAAAAACATGTAAGACAAAGACTTACTAAAAAAATTTTCAAAAGGAGAGATGTCATCTAACACCACGGAAGGTAATCAATTTATTAAATAAATTGCAGTTTCAAAAATGAATTGCCGAAAATGATGAGGTACATGGGAATGTGCAAGTAAGACTAAAGCAGTTTAGGTAGCATGACAAATTTTTCGTTCAATGTCACCATTTTGCTAATGAGTGTGTGGACAAATGAAATGATGTTGAATACCACAAGACATAAAATGCGAGTGAAGTGCTCTAAATTCTTCGCCAAAATTAGAATGAAAAGAATGAATCTTACGTGAAAACTAACGTTCAACCAAGGCTTGAAAAGAAAGAAAAACTGATTTGACATCAAATTATTATAAAGTGAAAAATACCAAACAACTTTGGAATAGTCATCTAAAAATAAATTAAAATAATGATGTCCCTATGATGATAAAAGTCGAACAGGGCCCCAAACATTAGCATAAACAAGATCTAATGGAGCACTACTGTATGACGCAACTGGAGAAAGTGATTGGCAAGAGGACTTTGCAAGATGACATGCATCATATGAGCTGATGGATGAGTAACCTGAGGTGCTAAGGCCTAAAGAAAAGAAGTGCAAGACTTTGCGGATAGTTTGGAAAGCTGGATGACCACGATGGTTGTGCCATTGAAGTCAGAGAGAAGGGCAAAGGGAGAAGTACGCGATGTCAAAGCTTGAGGGATGCAATAAAGTCCATGCCTATTGTGGCCTTGAAGCAGGACTTTGTGCGTGTGACAATCCTTGACAAAAAAAAAGTTGGATGAAGTTTAAAATAACAATTGTTATTGACCTATAAATCTAGAAATAGATAATAAGGATTTAGAGATGGAAGGGACACATAAAATATTACGAATTAGAAAAGGAGAACTAGAGGTGGAAAGAGAGGAGTGTCCAATATAACTGATACCTAATCACATACCATTTCCAACCTAGATTTTGCTCTGATCCAAAGTAAGGTGCAGTTGTATGAAGGGATTGCAGGTCCCGTGTGACATGATGTGTTGCACCAGTATCAGGAATTCAGTCAATATACACGCCTAGTGCTGGAAGGAATTGAGGTGAATAACCAACAGACGTTGTAGTGGAGGTCGTGTAGGCATGTGGTGTTGATGAAGCTGCAGAGGTCGGAAGGTGCCGATCCTGGATGAGGAAATATGCACTTGTATTGACTATGCCCTTGAAGACCACACACAGTGCAAGGATCACGTCTTGGGGTAGCAGGACGACCTCGTCCTTTTCTACAATCCTCGTCCACGACTTCGATTAGATGAGTGTGATGGAGGCACAAAAGTCGTTGATGAAAAGTTGGCGGATGGTGGGAAAGTTGCATCAGATGAAGGATGCATCACTACAAGTCTGATTTCATGGCTAACAAGAATGCTGTGAAGTTCAGAATAAGAGAGAGGTTCAAGACTAGATGAGAGAGATGCAATAATATCACTATATTCCGATCCTAAATTCTGAAAAATAATGACACTGAATTGAGGAGTGGAAACCGAATGAACCACTGCT
This sequence comes from Pontederia paniculata, assembly GCA_001647135.1. Taxonomy (NCBI): domain Eukaryota; kingdom Viridiplantae; phylum Streptophyta; class Magnoliopsida; order Commelinales; family Pontederiaceae; genus Pontederia; species Pontederia paniculata. Next base: position 17,404 of record LTAE01006333.1, read on the forward strand.
GTCAACTCATCTACGAGATATTTTAATTATCATAGATAAGAGGCTATTGAATTATCTCATTTCTTGAGAGATTGCATATGCATAGGTAGTTACAAAATTCTTGTATGAGAAGGGGCGCCAAAGGCCTGATGAAGAGAACTCCATATCAAATAAAATGTGTCCAATTCAATCACATGAGGAAGTACTTTCTCAAAAAAGGTAGAGACGATCCAACTCAGTATAAGTTGATCTTTGTGAATCCCTTCTGTATATGCCAGATTAGGACTTCTAGTAGAGACTGAAGCTGAATCACAAAACATGCTTGAGGAGGCGACTATCATAAATGGTTGGCAAACAGAAATGCCATCAATAAACTCGTAGAGATCAAAGTTGCGAAGTAGAGGAAGAAATTTCATCTTCCAAAGAAGATAATTGGTTTGAGTTAGTTTAATGGAGAGTGCATGACGGTTCTATCCAAGAGATGGCAAACCCGACGGGAATGTAGGTGCATCGGATGAAATCAAACAGGCAGATTTCTGAGAGGAAGTCATCTTGACTATAGGAGCCGGCCTGGGGAGGCTTGTGTGCGGCACACAACACAGTCTAAGTTGTTAAACAACACGGCTCACATTGACAACACGGTCTACACTGCACGATCACGTCGTTTGACTGTGTTGGAGAGGTGACAATGCGGCGTCGTGTTGTTGCAGGAGAGAGGACACGATCGAAACATCCCACAACATGGCTGCATTTTCACACAGCACGGACCACGTCTTCATAGCACGGTCACATCGTGTCGGAGAAGTGGCTGCAGGTTTGAAAGCGTGCTATTGTTATGAGAGAGCACAGTCTGTGTTTTGTCGAAAAAAGTTGTTGTATGGCGGATGGCGTTGCGTCATTGAACGCGGCATATGGTGTCGCAGGCTGAGACAGAGAGGACACGACCGCGATGGAGGGACACTAGCATGTTGTTGAGCGCGCCTATAGAGAGAGAGAGGATGCGAACGGCTCGTGTCTTCACACAGCAGCACAACCCGCGTCGTGTTGAAGAGGCTGCTGCACGACGGATGGCATCACGTCGTTGAGCGCGGTGGATGGCGTTCGCAGGCTGAGTGAGAGAGAGGACACAACCGTGTTGGAGGGACACTGATCGTGTTGGAGGGACACCAACCGTGTCTTAGAAAGAGAGAGTACACAGTTGAAAAGAGGAGAAGAAAACAAAATATTGCTCTGATACCATGTTAGGAGAAAGACTTTGATGAAATATTTTTCTATATTTATTATTGTGTGTCTGTACATCTATATATAGTACATTGATGAATCAAAATAATAACTAACAATATCTATTAGATATCTAATCTAACCAAATAATAATATCTAATCTAATCTAGATAACATCAATCTAGATAATGATACAATATAATCTAGATAACATCAATCTAGTTTATAATTAATAAGATTAAATTCACTAACAGAACTTTCTGAGACCAATGGAGGACATTTTTAAGATATGGAGAGTCCTTCAGGAATCATATATATGAATTTCATATTGTACAAATTACAATATCACCGAGTTAGCTGAAAGCACAAATTTCATGAATGATCCTTCAACTAGATTGTTGTATCTCTATTGCTCCACAACATTTTTACATCAATAATCCATCAATTTTAGTTTTTATACCTGAATCATTCTTATTGAATGATTATCACCAATTTTTACTAACTAATCTTTTCTCTCGTCCACATCATTAAAACAATAATAAAAATGAAACAAGTCAAAATTAAAATAATATATAATAAACTAGTTTTGAACATTGCATAAATATAAATTTAATGTTAAAAAAAAGAAAATGGTGTTCTTCTACCGGTTGATGCCATTCCTCATTGATGGGAGGTCCGGTCCGTCCTGGCATGGGAGAGAGGAGGGCAAATCAAATGCAAAAAAAAAAAATGTAGCGATGTTAACAAATGCATTATATCTTTAAAAATTGATATAACATTTAGTGTTTTGAACTTTAGAAGCTAGTTATTTAAGAAAATAAAGATAATAATTTAATGAAAAAAAGAAAAAAGGGAAAATTTCTGGAATTGAAATCGCGACGTCCATGTTACTTTACTATAAAGATTTCTTTCCATAAACTCAGTGCTTCGACTAAAGATAAGAAACCGTAATGTATGAAATAAATTAAATTCATGTAATGCTCTTAAGAAATAAACAAGGGAGAGTATTTTTTTTTTTTAAGATTTCAGATTTTTCATGTTTCTATGGATTTTTCAGTATGGAGATTTTATGGATTTGTAAAACAGTTTAATTCTTTTTGTGGAATTTCGTTGCGTATAAACAAAAAATGACTAATATCCATGCACACATTACTCTAAATTTTCTGCCAATCTCAAATCTAAATAAAATTAAGGCATATAATCTTCTTCTTTTTTTCTTGGATTGTTACATATTTTTTTATTTTTTGTTGATTTATGAAATGAAATATTATAATGCCTAAGAATTGGTTGACATAATTATTAATTAAATATATAATCACATTAAAATAAATAAATTTTAATTTAAATAGATTAAACTATAAATTACAAAAATAGAAATCTACTTACAAGAAAAATCTTTTTAACAAATCTGAATTAAAATAGGACATAATTTCAACGCCCTTACCCACTATGATATCTTTGTTGACCTATGATTACTAGTTAACCTAAAAATATAAAAAATGAAATAAAAAAAAACATGAAAAAAAGGAAGCTTAAATGGCTCAAATGGTATACCTAAACTAGAAACTTAAGAGGCTCAAATGGTATACAGAAATTAGAAAAGGAATTTTCTTTTACTTCCCTTATATTATCAACTTTTTTAAAGTAACCTCTAAACTTAATATTAGTTATCACCCACGTATTTTTTTAAATATTCTCACTCTACCCAAACTACTAATAGTGTTAACTTCTTTTATGTTATCTTTTATTTTTCAATTGTTTAAATTACTTTTTACCCTAAAATGTGAATCAAAGAAAAATGAAAAAATATTGAAAAAAATAAGTGCAGTCCCGAGCTCCTCTATTCAATAGATGGGGCTTTCGTTGAAATTTAGCCATATTTCATTTTTTTTATATTTATATATTTTTATTTAAGAGTAAATTAGTAATTTAATAAATATTACAAATTTAGGGTGATGGAAAAGTTAACAGGAGTGAAATAAAAATGTTTAAAAAGTTTAAAGGTGGTAAGTGGCTCATATAAAATGTTTGAATATTGCTTAGAAAAAAATTATTGGTTTAAGATTTGCAAGAAGGAAAAAAAACTATTAAAAAAAGTTAAGTGGTGAGTGATTCATTAGATAGTAAGTTATCCATGTGAAGCCCCGAAATTTGGCTTTTTCCAAGTGGCAAAGACTCCTTTTGTAGTCGCTACGTTGTACAATAATTGATTACTTTCTTGACCATAGTTTTATCAACATAAGTGACACATCAACGAACTCATATAAATAATATTGTAGATGAAACAAAATTATGTACATATAGAAACTAGTGAATTGGCATAACCATAAAAAAATATGACTCCATAATCCAAATAGCATCCATGTTAGTAATTTATTACAACTCAATATTTGATACATAAAAATAAGATAAAAATAAAATGAAATTCCTAGTCATGTGCACAACAATCAAGGCCTCATCACCGCACACCATCAATCGATATCACGAAATCATGCATTTATAAGAGTCTTATGAAATCATGCATTGATAAACGGCATCAGTAATGATAAGAGTCAATAGTCCATCATCATTTCTTTAACTTACTGCTCAATGGAGGTACATTAGCATATGATTGGTAGTTCAATAGAATGTGATGACATCATTAACACAAATCGGTAAAATAGTGATAAATCAGTAACATAACATAATAAATCATGGAATAAACTTTTTTTGCGCATAAATATTTCATGTGAATTGCATGAAATAATGTGGTGATATAAAATCAAGTCGGTGGGCAGTATAGTCTTTATAATATAAGTCAATAATAATAAAATAACAGTCATCAATGGACAATAATGTTTATTGAGTCGGTGTCGATAATCCTTTGATATCACTTTTTCAATAGCTTTAAGCATCAATCATTGAGTGAATATTTCATAATTTTTTATGTCATTCTCCGATAACAATAATCATATATCGGTATTCTTTCATTAATAGCAATTATCATATATCAATATTCTTTCTTCGAAAATAACAATAATGGGAAGTTGTTCTTTCAACTTATTTGATATCTTTATAATTGAATAGCTCTTCACTTTATATGATATGCCATGAAAAATAATATAATCATATGTCGGTAGGTCACTTGGGGTTCAAGCCATGACAAATGCCTTTTTCTTAGATAATGATGCATTACACACCTTGTGTAAAATTTTTTGTTGCATACGGTGAAGAGTCTTGGACAACAAGAACAATGATGAAAACCATGTAGTTTTATTGCATTGGCTCCAATTACACTATTTGTCCTTTAGTATCAGTAATAATAACTCTAATGCATAGGTATAGCATAATATCTCTCGTATTGTGGTATTTATCTTTATTAGTCTATTTGCTATCCCTTTATTTCAATGAATTCAAGGATCATGATATCAATCATATGAGTAGGTTAAAAACTCCATGACAAATCTTAAGAAACTTCTAAGTCATATAAGCCCACACATATTAGAATAAAAACAAGAAAGCATATATGACGATAGATTATCGAGAATCATAAGAAATATAACAACAATATCTTTTTCTCTATGGATTAATTCGCCAAGCATGAAATGACCATAGCTAATCAGATTAGGATAATATTATTCAAGCCACAATAGAGAGAATATTATGAGACTGCAATATTTCTTATAAGATTGATAATCCACATAAGAATACTATTCGAATGACTTTCAAATTCGAATACTATACCATGATAAGGACGATAAAATCATGATAAGGATGAATAATAAATTAGTTCAAATACAAATACTATAGCTAAATTAAATTAACAACTAATCAAAATAATTGAGACAAATTATCATACAATAATTCATTATATATTTATAATCCAATAATTGAATTAATACTAGTAGCATAAATTATAAGTAACTAAATAAATAAATCAGATTTTCTAGTCTTCATTTTCTATTGGTAATAATAAATAAATTCTTGACTCTATTTTCAATTGATATTAATAAATAAATCAATTATAATTTATTGGGTCCATTTTCAATTAATTTTAATAAGTAAATACTATAAATTATAATTTCTCATCTGTAATATCTCCTCTCTGTTTTCAGTTAAATTTAAAAAATAAATACAATAAGTAATATTTTTTGCTCCATTTTCAATCATTCTAATAAGTCAGGAATAAATAATAATTTCTCACCTCCATTTTTAATTAATTCTAATAAATGAATAAAATAACTAGTGATTTCTTGGTAGGTTGACAAATATCATTAATAAAAGAAATAATTACAGTGGCCAACTTGCCCACCATAGCGCACGTGTTCAATGGTGTCAACCCATGCGCTACAGTGTCGTAGTGTGACCCATTTAGGTCGTATTGATTCTGTTGAATCTGTAGGAGGCTTCTAAACTCCATTAGACTCCTTAATGTGACATAATTTAACCGTAGCAACGAATATACAACTGTAGTCATCCACTGTGGTTTCTTAATCTAATTCGATCAATAAATAATAAAACATGGATAACAAATGTAATAATTAAAAATGAACACATGAGGATCCATCGAAAAAAACTTAATTATTGTAGAGATGGCAATTAATACGTAAATGAAAATAAATCTTCATCGCTATAACTCATAAAATAATCAAGTCATATGCAAACATATTGAAATCATATTGAATGTTGATATAAGATCGGAATTCGATTAATAAATTAAATTAAATTATTTTAATCTCATTGTTTGATCCCATTAACACATGTTTGATAATCTCTTGGTGTTTCTTCCTACCTTTGGCCTCCACTGTGATGTCTTCTGTGCCCCTCTTCAAGATAGAGTGTTGTGAGAAGAGAAGAATAGGAGGGAAAAGGAGAGTTTAAGATCAAACCAGAAAAAAGGAGGCCTTGAAAACGGATCTATAATATAACCAAAAACAATTTTCCTAAAACATCGCTCACCAAAAGATAGATATCGAGAGAGTCGCGTGGCTTCTCCTCCCCTCCACCCCCTTCTTTTTTTTAGGTTGATGCAATTCATATTGATGAATTAACGCCTACTTGATCATAAACCAAGTGATAAGTGTGAAAATTATTTTAACCCCAAAAACGTCAAAATGAGTCAAACATGTCCATGTCCCTACGTAATAAGCATTTATTGGAATAACATGATAATTTTAATTTGGTCGCCTTGGATTCATTTCATGTACTCGGAAATAGTTTGAAAATTTGAATTTGTATGCCTACTCATAGTGACCCCGACATATTTATTTCATTTTCCCCCTCTTCTTCTTTTTAATGTTCAATTAAAAGTTTATATACTTTTGTTCATCTGTAATAATAAACACACCTTCATACTAAGAACTCAATGGAGAAAGAGGAATATCAACAATTAACTAAACTCGTGTTTGTTTTGCTAAAAATAAGTTATGAAAATAAAATATTCAGTTTGTTGGATTTTTTTTGTAAAAATGATCCATTTTCTTCATTTGACTGCTTAAATAATAAAAAAAAAGTACAAGCTACTTACATGGGGGACAAGGTAAAACTCCTCAAAGTTGTATACAAATTTTACATGGAGGACAAGGTAAAACTCTTCAAAATTGTATACAAATTTTTAATCAATTGAAAATATTTTTCATAATGAATTACCAAATGTAGGAAAGCAATAATAATTTTCCTGAAAGAGACACAATCTAAAATTGAATAGAGCTATTAGATAGCATTTATTTGAAATATATAAGATCTAGGATAAGTATTTATCTCTAGTCTTGTTTCAAAAAAACATGTACCATTTTATCCTAAAGTTTTAGGTTTACTGGCGTTTAACCCCTATAATCTATTGAGTATTTACAATTTTCATCTTTAAACTAAATAATTTATCATTTATCTTCATTAAACTATAAAAAAATTTCACTTTTCCCCACCTTAAAATTTCTGGTGACTTTTCTTTTCTTTAGTTTCTCTGTATACATGTGTTTCATTCATTATAATTTGAAAGAAAAGAAACAAAATAAAAGAAATACATTTACCAAAAAATATGATGTGTTTCCTATTTTTCCTTTTCTTTTTAAATACCCAACTAAATATTTAAGAATTTATTTTTTAAATTTTCACAAAGGATAATAAAGAGTAAAAGTGTACTTGGATAAATAGAAAAGAAAAATATTAACAGAAAAGCATACTAGAAGACTTTGAAAGTTGGTAAGTAATTAATCCCTTAGCTTTGGGTTAAAAGTTTAAATAGGCCATAATTAAATATAGAGAGATAAAGGGAAATATTTAATCATCATTAAAAAGTTGCATATTAAACATAAAACTTGAATATTAAAGATAAAAGGGCTCAAGCCCCGTTCTCTGACCTAAAACAAATGAGGATAAGTTGATTCAAGAAACATAATTAAGAATTACCAAAGTTCTAATAGAATTCGAATTTTATTTCAATTTATTATCTATTTTAATATTTTAGGTCGATAAATGAATAGTTTATCCAAAAGTATATGTTTAAACAATGGTTTTATTATTATTAATCAATTCAATTGGTTTATTGAAAAAACTACTTTTGTGATTTAGATTTCTCGATGATTACGAATTCATGATCATTGGTGCTATAAATTATAATGCCCTGAAATTGCATCCAACCACGCATTGAATCGACATTTGTCATGTGCTCGGAACAGTCTCCGCGATGCTACTGTAGGATCTGGATGGCACCAAGAGGGGGGGGGGGTGAATTGGTGTATTACAAACTTTTACTCTCTTTGCTTTAATCTTAGTGTATTATGCTAGCAGAAGCAAGCATATACGAATATTAACAAATAGAGAAGAGAGTAAAGAGAGAAAACACAAACACGCAAACAAACACAAAGTTTATTATCGAGGTTCGGCCGAACTCCTGACCTACGTCCCCGCTCCGATCTTCTCCCACGAGATCTTCGGAGTTCACTATTTCCTTCTTCAAGGGCGAAGGCTCCCTTACAGTTTTCTCCTTTCATTGCACTGAGGGCAAGGAGACAATCTCTTATATGTAATCGCTCAAGATCGCTTGGACCCTTCTCACAAGGGGAACTATGGCTCTCGCTCTAAGCACTC
>LTAE01006334.1:0-25670 GCA_001647135.1 Pontederia paniculata
ATATAATAGGATGCATTTTGCTATCCTCTCAGATTCACAAAATAAAGAAGCAACTTCTCAGCTATACCTCTAAAACATCCAACATTATAATACAACTCAAATCAGATTGATAACCATTTAAATGAAACTGATATTGCATTAGAAATAACTGGTTCCAAAGTTATCTAGACTACATTCAGATTACACCATCCCTAGGAGATAAAGAAGTTTAGCTACACATCTCTGAATTTAACATTACAAACATATCAATGTTCTGCCATGAATACATGATTCAGAATAAAAGATAGATAGATAGAAGCAAACTGCAGCTTCTTAGTAGCAGGTCTTCTTCTTCTTGATTCCCCTGTGCAGCTACTCCAGAACTCTAATTTACTTCAGCATTTCGAATTGGAGAGAGTGAGAGAGACCAGAGGAGGAGCAACAACTTCTTCTTTTTATATCTTCTTGTGGAACTTTCTGATTCTTCCTCTAGCTCCCTGATGGTGCCACTTGTCCCTTACAAAAAAGAATCTTCTTTGCAGCTTCAAAAAGGAGGGACAAATGGCAGCTTCTGTAGCAACAACCAAAAAGTAGCAGACACAACTGAAAAGCATCCTGACAGCTCCCAACAGATCCTGTACTAGAATAAAAACAGCAGCCAACATTATATGCATCAACACTTTGCAGCAAACTAATTAAATATGTTTCCATGATCATAGAATGATTCAATAATAGAGATTAGGCCAGCATATGGGTGATAAACCAGAATGTGAACAAAAGAGCTAAAAATGTATATATTCATGCATAATTTCAGTATAAAGCTCTACATGTCATCTATACAAATAATAAAGAAAAATAAGGTGATAAACATGAGAAAATATATATTTAGGCCTCAAATGAACATAAAATGGAAATGTTTTGGCACAAAATTATCTATATAAAAACTACTTATCACCCCTAAATTTTCAAGCATTACATTCTACCCCCTTAAAAAAAGTTCGTCCTCAAATTCTTTCTTAATCATTAGAGTTGACTATGCTTATACGACACTACTATGACTTAAAACCATCTTATAAGATCATTATCTTAACTTGTGTTCTTCATTCTTTTGCACACACACTTTTAGATGCACTTCATGATGTAATCATAGGTTCAAGTAACTTTTAGTTCATAACTAAAATTGTTCATTGGTTTCCATGACTTGATCATTATTATTGTATATAGATAATTTTAGCATTCCCAACTTATCATAAGAGTTTGAATTTGTACTTTATGTCCTCAGTTCGATCAATCAAGTTTATATCATTTTCATAATTTTGTTTCATACCAAAAACTCCAATTATAACATTTGAACTGAAGTGATCATTTTAACTTATCACTCTAAATAAGAGACTCAAATCACCTAGGACTTTATCTAAGCTCCATAAGAGAATTGCTATTCTTATACCTTTAGTCACTTCTCTAATCTCAACAAGGTAATATATATTTCCATAACTTGATCATTCTTCTTACACTAATTATTTTGATCATTCTTATTCTCTATTGAGATTTTGAACATAATGATAAACCATTATGAAGGTTACTCTTGAACAATAAGTGTCTCCTTAATAAACTAACTCCAAAATCTTTTATTCTATGATTCCAACTTAATCATAAGATATCATTTCCATCAATCATGATTTATGAGTTTTGTTCTCACAAGGATCTTTCATCATTTCAAAAATGTTCATCTATTCTTTGTACTTAGACAATCATATACATTAAGTCCAATTGTATATTTTAATGCCATTCATTGTGCTTTATACACTGAAATTAGCATTCATGTAATTCAATTCTCAAGAGGCTTCAGTGTATCATTCGTAATTACTATATTGAAATTAGTCATTTGCTTTCAGTGTATCATTCGTGATTACTATATTGACTCCGTAAACGTTTTCATTAACATGCACATAATATTTTCTAAATCTTTCACTTTCCAAAATTTCACAATATTGTAATAATTTAGAAGTGAAATAATGCTTTTCATCATTTGTGCAATAAATATGCTCATGTATCATTCTCATTTAAATTTTAATTCATAATATCAACAACTCATCATGTGATCCAAATCAATTTCTTTTTCTTAAGGGACCCATATCATTATATTTATTCATCAAGATGGTATGCATTTTTCATAATAATTATCACTCAACCATCTTCCAAATTTTTTTCAATAATCAATAATAATAAATTGCACTTGCTCCATCGACAAATAATATCTTTGATTTTTTTTATCTATATAGTGACATAACATTGGACTATTAAGATCTATAATTTATTTCATTATCCTTTAGTTGCTCTCATATGCTTGAAGTACATATTTCTTTTTTAAAAAAAATTCTTCCAATAATATTCTCATTCATTTCAATTTTCATTCACAACATAAGATCAATTTCTAAGTCCATGATATAATCACATTCATTTCTTTGCTCAGCCATAATATCAAATTGCATTCATCATCTGTAATTAAGAACACCTCCATTCTATTGAAAAAAAGTTTAGGTATAGTTCTCCTTGGGAACTAATGAAATTCTCATATAATCCATATTAATTGAGACTATACATTTCCAAATTATTTTAAGACTCCTTTAATCTTGGTTCATCAATCATTGTAATCATATATGGAGATATCAAAGTAACATCTTTTCATAAGACTTCATCTTTACTATTCCATTCAAATTCTTATACAATTTATCTTCTCATGTTAAGTCAATCCGCTCTTAGATGAATATCACCATTGGACAAAATGTTTAAATATCCTAGCTCTTTTAGGTATAATAAACTAGACAATAATATGAACTCTTTTGAATTCATGAATTCACTCTCCATATAATCGATAAATCACGAAATATATGATCACATCGTTCTTATTATGACATAATATCACATCAACTTTTTAATCTTAACAAGATAAATCCTAATTTTTTTCATATAGCTTATGCACAATTCATAAGCATATACATGCATAAGGCATAATTGTAAGTGTTCCTTCAAAGTATGCTTGACAACTTTTTTTTATACACATTTGTGAGGTAATCATCAATCTATAGTCTATTCTCACCATCCTTAGCAATATTCCTTATAATAATATTCTCTTCTTTCAATCATAAACATTCTTTACGTTACTTAGTCTACCCAAGTGATCATAATCACCTAGACTAAGGATATTGATTAATCAACAATGGTCAATCTCATGACCGTTAATCAAAATTTCCTTTGAATCATCATACTCCTTTTCCTTTCGCACTATTTTTTTTGTAGCGTGACTAATATGGACATAACAAAATTTTGCACTTCATAAATTTTACATATCATTCAATCATAAGTCACAATTTAAGTTATAAGTGTCACTTCTCGAAGCTTCTCCTCTTTTTTTTCAAAGGTAAAATCATTATACATTCAAACTCATGAGTCATACAATTTATAACTTTCTATTTTCTTTTTAAGAGGTCTAACAATGTCATTGATCATGTCTTAATAATCGATGCCCATAATGTTCATGATTCACTTTTCATGGTACCCACTTCACATAATTTCATATCTTCTTAAAGTTCAAGAAACAATATATCCATTTCATAAATATTTGTTTCTAATTTCATCTACATAGTCTGTAGCCATATTTGAAATTCAATCATTTGAATATTTCAATTATAACTTTCTATGCATGTCTCTAGTTGACATGATTCTTGATCTATGAAGGGCGTTTACTTTCAAATGACAACCGCTTGTTCCTGCAGCGGGGGCGTTGCTAGAATTCAAGATCTATTCATTGACATAATATCCATAACTTTAAGATAATTAAAATTGATTTAACATCTTTATGACATTATACATAAGTTTAGACAATATTTTGATAACCATCAATATTCTATTTTAAGGTCGCCCCTTTGACCTTTACATTATGTCACTAACCATTTAGTGACCATCATGATCCAATCCATAATTTAATTTGGACACAACATCAATGACCATACATCATATGATTAAACTTCAATCATGTTCATAAAATGCACATAAGGACTTGCATAACTACATCTTTAAACTTAACAATTGCTCATGACACTTGCACATGGATTCATAGATCATCGGCTTTAGAATCTTAAGGGACTTAAACCTAAAAGACCTAAGAATCTATATATCCGTTAGGCTCTGATACCATCTAATCTATAACGCCTCGAGAATGACACCTTGCATGTGGTCGAATCGATATTTGACACACAACTCGATGCTTCCCGGGATGCCACATCGATATAACACTTACTTCTTCATTCTTAACCTACATCAAGAATACATATAACAATATGAATTAATATTAATCAGCGGAAGCTTAATAGCAATTAACTTAAATGGACATGTACTTAGCTTATCTTAACCATGTGCTTGATCATCAATTTCAATCCTTCATACAATCAATCACCTGCAGGATACGTGCATGAGAAATCCATCCCATGAGCTTGCACCCAATATATAAGTCATAACAATATGAATGACACATTGTCATTCTTTAGGATTCTTTGACTCTTAGTCATTTCAAACATAATGCAATGAAATATCCTAATTCAATTGCTTAGCATATCATACTTTATATGCATTAATAACAATACAACAATAACGATGATGATATATCAATATGGTCAATATATAAGTAACCATGATGCATAACTTTTATGCATCAATGAAACAATATCAATCAAATCATTATATCTTTGATATTAACCAATTTCATATCAATATCAATAGCTAACATGAACACTCAATACATTAGGCTTCTTTGTATTCGATATCAATAACAATGTCTATGCTAAACTTTATCTTGTTTGTTGTCATTTGATAACCAGAAGTTCATCTTGTGACTTCCATGAGTTGTCCCCATATAGTCATCCCCATATGAAGTCGTCCCCATTTCAATATGAGCCGTGCTCATTTCAATGCAATTAGGATCCGTGATCCATATAATAATAATAATAATAATAATAATAATAAACAGTTCTTTGTCATGTGTCACATTCCAATTTTTTAAAAATATATAATAAATTGTATAAATAATTTATTTGTTTACATATTTTTTGAAAAAAAAATNATAATAATAATAATAATAATAATAATAATAATAATAATAATAATAATAATAATAATAATAATAATAATAATAATAATAATAATAATAATAATGAGGTTCCTTGAACTATTTACCCATCAATTATCAAATGACAATCCTATATTTAATTCAATCAATTTATTGAGCCATTAACGATCATTGGAGTATTGGGTACATCATAGTTGTCAATATGGTTAGCTAAACCATGGGACACACTAGCTCTCGTGGACTCTGGCCGAAGTAATCCACTTATCCCCACATCTGAGTCAATACAATATGGGGTCAATCTATCCCCCAATCCAACAAATGTTCCAATCTCACTTTAATTGGCCAATTCAATCAATCAATACATAATTACATTAGAATTTTAACATATTACGACTGACCTACAACATGTGAACTAGGTTATCAATCAATGAACTTAATAATTTTAAATACGATACGATAAAATGATTCTGGGCAAGGTCAGTCGGACCTTTTCCCAGGTCGATAGACCGACTCACCATATGGTAGTCATTCGACTTATAGGTCGTTCGGACCAAATCGACTGACATTCGCTACTGAGGTCGTTTGGGTTCGACTAACCTACGATTAGTCGGAGCTAAGCCTCCTCAAAGTCTATAGTTGGTCAGACCTCCCTTGAGGTCGGTCGACCAACAATCACTATTTTTAAAAATTGAAATGTGAATCCTATGTATTTTCTAAGTTTTTGATATCAATACACCAATCAAATTTCCACTCTCATTACGTAGAATGAACAATACAATAGAATCTTCAACCAATAACAATATGGACATTACTAGCATGTAAAAGTCCTAGGTTTCAATGCGACATAGTAATAGTTCTTGAAACAATTAAGTTTACATGTAATTCATGGAATTTAATTATGCTTTCAAGGAAGAGTCTTACATAATCTCCTAGAAACATATATTGTTGTCCAAATGATTTTTTAGTAATAATGATATTAATTACTTAAACATTTAGGCATATATCACACGACAATATCAAACTCCAGCATGTATCACAACTTGACAGTTCATCAATCCTAAATTCATAACTTTTTTTATACAATTTCAAATCATATGAAATGAACTCTGTTTGAAACTAAATTCAAGCATATATCACCCTAAATATCAATTTATAATCATACTTTTTCCAATTTACTAGGCATTTTACAAGATGATCTTCATATGTGATGAAGTAAAAAGTGTGTCGCTAAAAGAAGTGGCACCAGATTCCAGAATAACAAGATTTGATAGTTCTGGACCTAGGGGCAGCTGGACAGATCTTAAAATTAACCTAAACACACAACTCCAATTGCAAGTATACAATTATCCTTATAGTATTTTAGGATCAAATCTATAGGAAAATTAGATTGTCACAATTCAAACACTCTATTCTATCACGAACCCAAATCAAGGAAAAAGATCTTCTGTGCAAAAATTTAAATAAACTAGGACTAAAATCTGAAAAAGAAAATAAACAAAATATTTTTGGCATTTTAATATTTTAAATGAATAAAAGAAGAACCGATATGAAGAAGAATGAATCACTTGAATGTGGAAAGTAGCCGGGACATGGAAATAATTTTTCAGACTCTATTTGATAATGAACATATAAATCTCAAATAATGTGAACTTGAGATATTTGGATAAGAAAACTAGCTACTTTAACAGTCAATGCTTGAACTTAAATCCCTAGGGGCTTCTCGCACACAATCTCTCGATGCTATGGATAACCCTTCTCCAATCAACTCTAGGTATCTGTTGGAACCTCTCAATCTCATATGGATCCCTTAGACAAAGGGGTTCTCCTTCTCTGTCTCAACTCCGTGAAGCTGAAATGAAGGTTACACTTCATAAAACCCTACTCCCCTCTCGGATCCTTGTAGAACCTTTGTAACAAATCCTTCCCTCTCGGGACAGGATTGCAACAAAGATGTGAATAACAATCCAACTACAAGATAACATGAATAAGAACTAAGTACTACTTCTCTCCAATGGAGGGGGTTCTCCCTCTCGGTCTCAACCATCCGCTGAAGATATTATAACAAATAACTCACAATATCAAAATCAGCACATACAAAATATCACGAATATGAACTGCATGTCACTTCTTCTCAATGGGAAGGGTTCTCCCTCTCGGTCTCAACCCTCCACTAAAAATAGGGAAACGAGTAGCTCACCACATCAACACCAACACATATAGAAAGCGTATTATGCAAGAGATGATTGGAAAGTCAAATGGAAACATGCATTAAAAGATTAGTTCAAACAACAAGTAAATGTTCTTAAATCATCCCAAGTCTAGGCCTAAATGTTTAGCATCTAAAAACCATTACACACATCACAAACATGTTAAAACAAGAGTTCCTCATTGGAAATTAATAAAGGTAAGAATCACATATTAAAACCAATGATACTCCACAAAAAATCCAATATGAAACCTCTTCTTCTTCACTTTTGGTTCTTCTTTCCTCCTAACAATGGCGGCGGCCCCTTCTCCTCTCGGATTTGGGATCCACCTCCTTAAAAAAAATCTGAAATAAACCATATAAAAGGTACCAACTCTGGATCTCTCCTCGGCTAGTAAAACCTTCAAGCTCTCTCCTCAGCTAGTAAAACCTTCAAGCTCTCTCCAATGGTGGCTCCATTCCTCTCGGAAGTGGGAACCCTTCTTCTTGCCTTTATCCTTTAATTGTAGATAAAGGATGTTTCATATCCCTTAGATAGCACAAACTGTTTAAGAAGTCCTTGATTCTGAACATCGTATAAGAAGGTAGCATAAGAAGGTATTTGTTGCAAGACTTTCATAAATAACATGTTTATGTGGAAATTCTCAAATATCCCTAGAATTCTAAAAAATGGTTGGTCATGTTGGACTTCTAGCGTCTTCTATAAAGATGAGATCTTTGATTGATTGACAGCTATAATTGATCTTTCTCCCACAACTTCTCTTGGAGATTCAAGAAATTTTTCAGCTCATGATACTTCTAGGATAGCTTCCTCCTTCTCAAAAGTAGAGTTGGGAATATCCTCATGTACAACTTCCGCTATTGATTCCCTCAATTCATTCAATTTTCTATATAAATCAGCTTGGTGTGGTACTTTGTGTTTTGCTTCAGATTCTGAAAATTATTTTTCAGTTTCAATATGTGCAATGATAATAGCTAGGTGAGAATCTGCAGAGCTGCTTCGAACTGATGAAACTTCCTTTTCAGTTGTTTTTGCTATGCCGATTTCTGCTGGGTGTGAAACAGAATTGATGTCACCTCCTAAAATTCCTTTTTTAGTTGTTGGTGATATATTAGTATCAATAGGGTTTGAACTTTCAGGCTTGATGTCAGATGTTGAAGTTTCCTTTTCAATGGTTGCTGCTAATGAGTTAATATCAATAGGGTGTGAAGTTTCAAAATTTACCATAACTAAAATTTCTTCATGGATCTTAGCTTCAAGTTAAGCTATGGATGCATCTACATTTTTCTCTTCCAAGGTAAATCCTTTCAGCTCATTCACCTCTTTATCACTTCCCATTATCACTTTCTGAACTTCCTCCTTCAAGTTGGGGGCAGATGGCACTTCTAAGAATTCTAATGCAAGCAGAATTTCGGTGCTAGACTGTAGAAAAATTTGAGTCTTTAGCACTTCATATCCAGCTTCAAGTTCCTCTAATTCAATGCACATCTGTTGAAGTGCATCATTTTGCATCTGTTGTTGCCTCATCAGATTCTCTATCATAATCTCTAGATAAAATTTTGCTGGGGCAGGTTGAATGCTTGTTGATTTGATGTAGTAATCTCCGCTGGATATCGAAAATCAGATTCTTGACATAGATCTTGATGGTAATATGACTGGCTTTGTGAGTTATAATCTTGAGTATCACTATAAGAAAAGTTTTCTTCATAAACCCACCAATTTGGATCTTCATCATAGTATCCATATTGCTAATTTTCTTCTTGATTTGTTTGACCATATGAGGCATATATATGATCCTTAGGTGGCCCTTCGTCATAAGTAGATGCTTGATTGCAGCAAGCTTGTGATGATCCTCTATTCATATAGAACTTTTCAAAAGCATTGCTCACAATATCTTCAATCTTAGAAAATACCAAACTCACATAATTTGATGTCCACTTGGTTGATAAAAATTCTGCATAATCTAGGGCCAACTCTGATAACTCATATCCATCTTAACCTCTACATTCTCAAATAAATTCTTTAGCCCCTAATTCTTTTTCTCTTCAATCTCTCTTTGCCCCAAATTCCGAACCAAGAATTTTCTGCATTGTTAGAACTTGACATGAAAAAAAAAAGTGCAATATTAAAAATAGTAAAGGATAACTAACACTAAGAGAAAAAAATGAAAGAGTTGATTACAAAAAGGAAAACAATCAAAATGAAAGAAGAAAACCAGATTATAAACAATGATATTCGAATATAAACAGTGAAAATGAATAATTCAGCTCGGTACCAAACAAAGAATTGAATGTGAAAATTCAGAAATTTCCCCGACAATGACGCCAAAAAGTTGATAAAGTAAAAAGTGTGCCGCTAAAAGAAGTGACACCATATTTTAGAATGTCAAGGTTTTACAGTTCTGGACCTGAGGACAACTGAACAGAAATAGATTATCAACAAATCTTAAAATTAACCTAAACACACGCCTCCTACTTCAAGTATATGGTTATTCGTGTAGTATTTTAGGATTGAAACCATTGGAAAATTAGAATCTTACAATTCAAACACTCTATTCTACTATGAACCGAAATCAAGAAAAAATATCTTTTGTGCATAAATTTTGATAAACTAGGACTAAAATCCAAAAAAGGAAATAAACAAAATATTTTGGTATTTTAATATTTTAAATGAGTAAAAGTAGAACCGATATGAAGAAGGATGAATCACTCAAATATGGAAAGTAGCCGGGACTTGAGAATCATTTTTTGAACTTTATTTGCTAATGAACATATGAAGCTCAAATAATGTTGACTTGAGATATTTGGATAACAAATCTAGCTACTATCGCAGTCAAGGCTTGAACTTAAATTCCTAGGGTCTTCTGTCTCAATACTATGGATAAACCTCTCTCCAATCAACTCTAAATATCCGTTGGAACCTCTCGGCCTCATACTGGTCCCTTAAACAAAGGGATTCTTCCTTTCGGTCTCAACCCCGTGAAGTTGAAATGAAGTTCACACTTCATAAAACATTATTCCCCTCTCAGATTCTTGTAGAGCCTTTGTAACAAATCCTTCCCTCTCGGGATAGGGTTGCAACAAAGATGTGAATAACAACCCAACTACAAGATAACATGAATAAGAACTAAATATTATTTCTCTCCAATGGAGAGAGTTCTCCCTCTCGGTCTGAACCCTCCACTAAAGATATCATATCAAATAGCTCACAATATCAAAATCAGCAAATACAAAATATCACGAATATGAACTACATGTCACTTCTTTTCAATAGGAAGGGTTCTCCCTCTCGGTCTAAACCCTCCACTGAAAATAGGGCAACGAGTAGTTGACCATATAAAAACCAACACATATATAAAGCACATTATGCAAGAGAAGATTGGAAAGTCAAATGGAAACACTAATGCATTAAAAGATTAGTTCAAACAGCAAATAGATGTTCTCAAATCATCCCATGTCCAAGCCTAAATGTTTAGCCTCTAACAACCATTACACACATCACAAACATGTCAAAATAAGAGTTCCTCATTGGTTCTCCACAAAAATTCCAAGATGAAACCTCTTCTTCTTCACTTCAGGTTCTTCTTTCCTCGTAGTAATGGAGGTGACCCCTTCTCCTCTCTAATTCAGAACCCACCTCCTTACAAAAATATGAAATAAACCATATAAAAAATACCAACTCTGGATCTCTCCTCAGCTGGTTAAACCTTCAAGCTCTCTACAATGGTGACTCCATTCCTCTCGGAAGTGGGAACCCTTCTTCCCTCTTTCTTCTTGCCTTTTATCCTTTTTATTTCCTTCAATCAGTAGTTGCCA
This sequence comes from Pontederia paniculata, assembly GCA_001647135.1. Classification (NCBI taxonomy): domain Eukaryota; kingdom Viridiplantae; phylum Streptophyta; class Magnoliopsida; order Commelinales; family Pontederiaceae; genus Pontederia; species Pontederia paniculata. The sequence goes on from LTAE01006334.1 coordinate 11,127, forward strand.
CTTGTCCCTTGCACACGTATGCCATATTCCCTGGAAGCTTCCAAGATATCTGCATTTGTATTACAAAGCCAACAGAGGAATCTGCAGGAGTTTGTTTTAGTTTGTCCTCTAGAGAAATTTGACAGCTAGTCGCGTGAGGGTTTGAACGTCTACAGAGGTGCCCCCAGGTCTAGTTTTCCAGCACATGTGTCATTTGTCCTCGGCTAAGTTCCTGCAGGAAAATCAGATATTAATCATTCAAAACATCAGCCCCGGCCTCAAATATGCACTATTTTCCTCAAAGAACTTGAGGCCAGGGCTGGAGAAGGAGCAATCACAATCGTGAGATGCAAGTCACGGCCAATGAAGAGGGATATCACAACATGTGAAAGAAGAGTCATTATCGTGAATGCTCGATAAGGAACAATGCTCAAAATCAGATTTCACAACCCGTGAATTGTCCATCACGGCCGTGATCGAGTAGATTGTCTTCTTCAATATTTGAATGATGGCTTGTGAGGTGTTTGTCATGGTCATGATCAAGTCGAAGGTAGCAACAGTCATCATCGATGAGGAAGATGAAGTTTTTAAGTTGGAAAGCTCATTGTCGACGTAAAAACTTTGTCGAAAAAGTTGCTAGGGTTGTTGATCAATATCGACGAAGTTGATAGTGGCAATCTTGTGGCTAAAGGGTGGCTGGTGAGGTCGGGCGTTTAAAGCAGCACCTACCGGAGTTGAGGAAAATGACGTAAGATGAGAAAAGATTTGATGCATATGGACCCGGTTTCACGGCCTATAAAAAGACATCACGAGCGTGATGTTCACACAAACATATTAAAGTCAGATGGAGTTAATTGGCAGTTCATGAATGGATAGTTGGTGGTTGGGATTCAATTTTAATGTGGTTAAACCTCATATTAAAGGTTGTCAGACTACAAGATTTGTCACAACTCGTGAATAGGTGTCAAGACCATGATGGCTCAGGATTTATGTGTGAAGAGCATGTTCACGGGTGTGAATTGGGTATTTCACGGCCGTGAAAGAGGGATCATGGCCCATGACAAGAATGATTAAGAATCTGCTCTTGCTCATGAAGGTCCGATCATGTCTTGTGATATTTGTTCGATCATGCTCGTGACTTGTTGTCATGATGCACGGGTTGGGAGGTCAACGTCGTGACAATCATATCACGATCCATGAGGTATTTCCGGTTGTCAAGTTAACTCACGTTCGTGAATTAAGGATCACAACCCATGACGATAGTTGGTAGCGAATAGTTCAGAATTTCTCAGGCTATGAAAGTTAGGTAATGATTGTGAGTTTGTGGTGTCACGACCATGATGAAGGTATCATGGCTCGTTGAAAGGAGATTGGTTAGGTGCATCAATGCCTTCACAACTATGACCATTTGTCACGGATTGTGAACGTTGAAGTCATGACCTTGATCAGAAGTCACAACTGATGACCAAGTTTAAGTGGCAGGGTTAGGAGCACTCATGGCCGTGACCAAGTGTCGCAGCCTATGAAATGATATGTCACAATCATGATGATGTTTCACGTGAGAGAGGTGATTTTCAACCCTAAATTTGTTGGAGGACTCCTTGACACTGAAATTTACTAAACAAACTCTAAAACTAAGAAACTAAAATGTAAAAGCTAAAAGATTTATACAGAGTAGTTCTAAGTTATAGGGGCTAGCTTGACTTTACCTCATCCTAAGTTATTCCAGTCATTTGTCGACTTGAGTTGAAATGGACTTGGCCTCCTCCTTCATATTCTTTTTCATATTGCTTGGTAAGACTCCAAGAACACATCATGTTAGGATGCTTGCTAGCTGACCCATCTGTACTTCAAGGTTGTGAATGGATGCATCTTGATTTGCTACCTTGGTCTCCATAATAGTCATGAATTTGGTTAGCAGTTCTTCCATATTGTTCTTTGGCTCTATAGATGGGCATTCGGTGTTGGTGGGAGAGAGTTGAATCTATTGCTACATTGCTCCCATGTTGTTCCTCCAGCCTGGATTATAAGTTTTGTTGAACAAGTTATTGTTCCTGAGGTAGGAACTAGCCACAAAGCTAGCATTCTCAAATTTATTTGATTCTAAATTATTGCCTTGGGGACATTCATTGTAGGGATGTCCCTCTCCACATAACTCACATTGTTTAATGGCGTGGTTTATCATTTAATGGCATGGTTTATCAGAAGTTCAAACTTCTTGATGAGTGACTCCAGCTGAGCCACAACTTCATCATTGGAGCTTGATTCAACATTGTGCACACTTCTCGTCCTGGTGCTCCTCGATCGTTTGTTCTACTAGGATTTGAGGGACACATCTTTAATAATCTCATAGATTTTCTTAGGTCTTTTTTCTACAAAACTGAACATCCAAAATATGAGTCAAGTTTGTCTTTATCCTCTTGATATAGACCATTGTAGAAGTCTTCTAGGAATTTCCACAATGGGGTTCAGTGATCAAGAACCTTTGCCAGCACCTTCTTGTATCTTTCCCATATTTCATATAAGGCTTCATCATCTTATTGATTGAAAGCCATCAATTCACTTATCATCTTTGCAGTTTTTTTGAGGTGGGCAAAACTTGGTAATAAATTTGTCGATGAATGGATCCCAAGTTGTAATGGCTCAAATAGGCAAAGTACTCAACCAGGTTGATGGTCTATCTCTCAATAAAAATGGAAACAATCACAGCTTGACAACGTCTTTTAAATCATAAATGCATTTGAAAGTGTTGTAAACACGAACAAAGTTGTCCAAATGAGTACGTGGATTCTCATTAAGCGCTCCCCCAAATTGACAAGCTTAGATCATCCTTACGATGGAGGGATTGATCTCAAAATTGTTTGCATTGATTGCAGGGAGGACTACACTGGACTCACAATTTTGTACTTGGAAGAGACAAAGTCTCTCATTGTCAACTCAGGATCAATGACAACTCTTTCTTGATATTGAATCATTCTCAATTATTTCTTTTATCTTCGAGATGTTCTTTCGATTTATAAATCAAATTGTAATGTGATTCCCAATTGCCTTGTCTGGGAACGAGTTGCTTGAAGAGTAGTGTCCAAAATGAATTGACGCCTTCTTGTGTTTAAGATTTGCATGTAGAACCAACAAGAAGTAATGTTCAACAAAAAGAAAATTCTCAAAGTAGTTAATCAGAATAGAATAGATAAGCAATAAAAAATCTTCGGCAATGGTGCCAAAAACTTGATGCATGCTAATATGACCTAAAATTTCATTAGTAAGTGCATTAATCATATCAAATAATAGAGAAGATGAGTAGAGTATCGTTCTCATGAAGATTGTATTCTTATCTATCTGATCACACAAACTAATAGAAGATGACATGGGTTTTTAGACAAAATTGGTTTCTCAAAAGGAAAAGATCAGATAAGATTGAATATAAATTAAGATTTTTTTATGACAACAAACATGGACCATGATGAGATAAGATAAGTAGGGAGACATAATGTTTTACCACAAGTTTAATGAAAATTCAATCTAATCAAATTCTCATGAGGATTAGAATCTACTAAAAGTTTTGATTTCCTCTAAAAAAATGAACCAACTATCTTAATTGTAACGGACTTGATCATTCCTCTCAAGGATGTCAATATAATATGGTGGAAACTGAGATGTCCTAAATTGTAGTTCCTAAGCTATGGATTGTTACTCTACAGGATGTCAATCTCATAGACCTCACACTTAATGCATTCCTCTTTAGGATGTTACCTAGGCAAATCATGTAATTATTCAAATAAAACTTTCAATGATCAATTTCAGAAGCCGAAAAGAAATAAAAAACTCACTATTCCTATCCAAGATGCTAGAAAATATTAAAATCTTAGAGAAATCAAGAAAAGCATTAAACATAACATTCATATACATAAGAAATTTGATAAACTAAATTATATTAAAAACAACGATTCCACATGTTTTCCCTTACACTAAAATTTCTCCAAGAAAAAAAACTAAAGATACATATGGGAGTTCATCCTTCAAATAGAAGAGAAAGAAGATTACAAATAAAGATTCAGAATTATTACATATCAATGATCGTCTCTTCGTCTTCTTCTTTAGTGTTAGGCTCACACAAGCTTGAAGCATACCTTAAAAATGAGGTCTTGGGACTTATTTATAGATTTTCAATAGGTGTAAAGAGTCCTAACATGTCAAACTCCATTTTTTGTCACATTTAACTTAATCCTAAGTCAAAATTTTCAAAGTATAAAGTTAATTGCATTTAAATCAAAAGTTTATTTTATCTCGAAATGCTTTTCATGGCCCGTGACAGGATTGTCCCGATCATGACCGTATCGAATCGTCAGCATAGGCGTAGTTCCATGGTCCCTGAACTGAGTTTCATGGTCTTGATTGAAAACTTTTAATCTTCAGATTCTCCATGGCCCATGACCAGGTTGTCATGGTCGTGGCTTATTGTAAACTTTTCTCGTTAGGATATTCATGGCCCATTATAGAGATGTCATGGTTGTGACCGTATGTACTCATCTTCATCGTTGTCCATTGTCCCACTCGTTCACGATCGTGATAATGCCTTCACTATCTATGAACATTATCATTGTCTTCTAGCATGGACGCTCTCATGACCATGAAATTGCCTTCATGGGCCGTGATGTTTAGCACGGGCGTGAAATATGTATGTCACGATTAAAGGCTCCATCATCGATTTCATGATCGTAAAAATGATTTCATGGTCTGTGAAAGCCCTTTTCTATTTGCAGCATGCGCTCACGGGCGTGAATCTTCCGTCACGATCGTTAAAAACCAATTTTAATTATTTTGGCCTCTGAATTTAATCCAAATTATTGCGGTCTTCCTCCATGCCAAATACCCCCGGGATGAAAACACATGGAATTATGTAGATCTGACTCCAAAAACTAAAATGAGGTGAATTGATAGGCAAAATAATGCATGAGACAATGAATTTGACAAAAAATAGACTAAATATGTTAAAAAAATATGATAAATTTAGGATACATCATGTTTTCTTGTGTCTTCTTAGTACTTCAAGTAGTTGTTGTTCAATATCATCTGTAAGATATGAATACATTATCACAAGAAAGGCATTTTTTTTCAGAAACACATATTTGAAATGTACCGAAAGTTCCTTGGGTTCAAAAATTAAAGGTGAATTAGCTTGGTTGTCCATGGAATGTTGTTGTCTTTCATCTTCAATATTGACCATCTCAATAGGTTCATGTGTTTCTTTGACATTTTCTAGGAGCTCCTCCTCATTTTTGTATGATTCCTAAAGTACATTTGTAACAATCTTATCGAACTCATTAGTATTACCATCTTCAAAAGTATCCATTGTACGACAAGAAGAATATTCAGCAACATTCTTTATAGCATTGTTATTGTCAAAAAATAAATCTTCATTGTCGACCATGAAAGTCAACTTCCTTGTTGAATGTTAATGAGTGTATTCTCGTGGCCAAAACTAGTCCTCCAATAATAATAGGTGCTTCCTACTTTGCATCCATTTCTAGCTAATGTGAGCAAAATTATACATGTTGCGTGCATCTCATTTAGATATTTTTTCCTTAATTTTGCATTAAATCATGCATTTTCTTTTTTAGCTTTGTTTATTTTTCAATTATGAGTGAGAGACTACCCAAGTGTATCTTTTGGTGAATTTTCAAGGAAAAACTGTCAAATTTATGGTAAAGAATAGATTAATTTTAGATTAGAAGTCAAATTCAAAAGGACCACTCAAAATGGCCCATGTTCAACCACAAAATGGGTCGTGTTATGTCGGGTAGATGATGCATCATTAAAACGGACCATGTGCGAAAGTAAAACGTGTCGTGTTCAATCTGTCAATGTTCAATACCATGTCAATCTCAAAATGGTGCTATCTTCAACCGGATGATGCCACATGTCAACATCTCATCAACAAAACCGTTGGCATTTGAAGTCGTGTTCGATTTAAACTCAAATAATTCCCAACGCGAGCCATGTTGCACAAAAACACGGGTTGTGCCATCTCACATCAAATGCAGTTTGTCCAATCTGAGGGTGAAATGAATTTGTGTTGATCAAGAACTCATCTCAAGCATCCGATCTAGGGCATCAATCAAGAATTGTCCCTTATAAATAAATCCCGATGTCCAACCCTAGAGTGTAGGAACTAGATGGCGCCAAAAGGGGGCGCAGGGTGAATTGGTCTATCAAAATTTTTGGCTCTAAACGATATTAACACAGCGGAAACAATCACAAAATAATTCACAATAAAGTTAAATGCAAAGTAAGAAACAAACACAATAAGCCAAAACTCTTGGCCTACGTTCCCACTCCAGTCTTCTAGAACTCGAGACCTCCAGAGATCACTAACTTTCCTTCTTCAAGGGAGAAGGCTCCGTTACAACTTTCTTCTCCTTTCTTGCTTTCGAGGACAAGGAGAAAACCTCTTACAGTCTTGAGCTCAACACTTGAACACTCAACAACTTTCTTCTACACTTAATTTTCACAAGAATGTTCTTTGAAGGAGGAACTAAGGCTTCTCTCTTAAGCTCACAAATCCTCAGAATCAAAATGGCCAAAGTTAGTTCCTAGACTCTTGGGGCTTAGATATATACCCTTACAAATAGTCTAATCTCTCTCTCACAATAACTAGCCGTTTAACAAAGTACTATCCTTTTCACTGACTCCTCGGTCGACCTTTTCTTCTAATCAGACGACCGCTGCTCTGGTGAATTCAATCTTCGGTCATCCACAGTTCTCCTTTGGACGTCCGAAGTCACGAGCTTCAGCATTAGTTCATTTGCTTAGCTTCCATAGGTCGTCCACTGCTTCCCACTGAATACATCGGGTGACCCTTGCTTCTTTCAAGTCTTTGCGTCAAGCTTCTTCGTTCGCCCACTGGTGTTACAAGAATTCTTCGGACGACCTTTCTTGACTTGATTTTTTTCTTCAAACTTACTTAGGTCGTCCGCTGATTTTCCACGAATCCATCGGGCGACCACATCTTTTCTTTTTAACTCCTTTGGTCATCCGCTGATTTTGCACAGATACATCATATGACCTCTTCTTTTCTTTTGAAGTACTTCGGTCGTCCACTTATTCCATACTGATTACTTCGGATGACCTTTCCTCTTCTTCTGAAATACTTTGATCCTCCACTGATTCCATACTGAATACTTCGTACGATATTTCATCTTCTTCTGAAGTACTTCGATCGTCCACTGATTTCATACCGAATACTTTGGACGACCTTAGTTGCTTTCACCACAAAACATCTTTACTTACTCTCTTCATAGGGCGTCCACTTGACCCTGGAGCGCTCGTTCCATCAGTCGTTGTACTGTTGACCTCGAACCTTCAGTCGCCCACTGACTTCACTCATACACATCGGTCAACCTTTCTTGATCAAGTCCATCATCGATCATCCAATTTTTATCTTAGGATGACCTTTTTACACTTAGCTTCATATCTTCAGCTTTATGCTCCTTACTTCGATCGCCCTCTTCAAATTCTGCCATAAGGCACAGTAGTGCTTCTTCCACTTTTTCAGGAGATGTTCCTTTAGCTTCACTGTCTTCATCACTTGAGTCATCCCAAGTGACTTTGAGTGCCTTCTTCTTGTTGTTATTAGAAGTGCCTTTCTCCTTGCTCTTCTTGTTCAAGGTTGATTATCTTTGACTTGTCAGTTGGTCTCTTCTTCTTTGAATCTCTCTTCTTCTTGGAGAGCTTAACGAATTTACTGAGCCTTTTTGCATGGAGGGCCAGCTTCTCTTCATTGAAATCTTCATTATCCTCATCAGATTCCTCTTGCTCATCTTCACTCTCAATCATCTTAGATTTAAGAGCTAAGGCCTTCTTCCTTGAGCTTGCTTCTTCTTTCTCTTCTTCAAGTGACATCTCATAGGTCAGAAGAGATCCTTTGAGATTGTCGAAGTCAAGCTTGTTTAGATCATGTTCCTCGACCACAATCCTCTTCATATGTCACTTCGGTGTCAGAGACTTGAGAAACTTCTTAACTTTTTGAGCATTAGATATTGAGTCGCCCAAAGCGGCTAACCCGTTTACCACATCATTAAAGCGAAGTAGCATGCTATTCACAAATTCATCATGTTTCATTTTAAAAGAATCGTAATGGTGATTTAAAATATTTAGTTTTGATTCTTTTACTTTTTCTATTCCTTCATAAGTAATGAATAGTTTTTCCCAAATTTCGTTTGCACTTGAGCAATAAGAAATTCTATTAAATTCAGTTTGGTCTAGTGCACAATAGAAAACATCTTTAGCTTCCCAATCTAATTAAATTAGGTTCTTAGTAGTAGAATGATACTCAGTACTAGGTAGAGGAACATGAACACCATTTACTACTTTACTAGGCAAGTCAAAATGATTTTAAACTACATCCCAAATGTCACTGTCCATAGAATATACATAGACTTGCAATCTAATCTTTCAGTAAGAGAAATTAGATGCATTAAAGAGGGGAGGTCTGGAGGTAGATTGTCCTTCACCTAGGGTAAATTGATTCGATGTCATTTTAGCTTTAGATTGTTAAGTCTATATGATATTTGTAAGTAGATACAAATTTATGAGCAACCTATGCTCTGATACCAATTGTAGGAACTAGATGGCATCAAAGGGGGGGTGAATTGGTGTATCAAAATTTTTGCCTCTAAACGAGATTAAACGCAGCGGAAACAATCACAGAATAATTGACAATAAAGTTTAATGCAAAGTAAAAAAACAAACACAGTAAGTTTGTTGACGAGGTTCAACCGAAACTCTTGGCCTACGTCCCCGCTCCGATCTTCTCGAACTCGAGACCTTCGGAAATCACTAACTTTCCTTCTTCAAGTGCGAAGGCTCCCTTACAACTTTTTTATCCTTTCTTGCTTTCGAGGGCAAGGAGAAAACCTCTTACAGTCTTGAGCTCAACACTTGAACACTCAACAACTACCTTCATCACTTAATTCTCACGAGAATGTTCTTAGAAGGAGGAACTAAGGCTTCTTTCTTAAGCTCACAAATCTTCAGAATCAAAATGGCCAAAGTTAGTTCCTAGACTCTTGGGGCTTAGCTTTATACCCTTACAAAATTGTCTAATCTCTCTCTTACAATAACTAGCCGTTAAACAAAGTACTGTCCCTTTCACCTACTCCTCGGTCGATCTCTTCTTCTAATCGGGCGACCACTGCTCTGGTGAATTCAATCTTCGGTCGTCCATAGTTCTCCTTTGGACGTTCAAAGTCACGGGCTTCAGCAGCTCATATGCTTAGCTTCCATAGGTCATCCACTGCTTCCCACTGAACACATTAGGTGACCCTTGCTTCTTTCAAGTCTTTGCGTCAAGCTTCTTCGGACGCCCACTGATGTTACAAGAATCCTTCGGATGACCTTTCTTGACTTGAACTTTTTCTTCAAGCTTGCTTAGGTCATCCGTTAATTTTTCACAAATCCATCGGGCAATCACTTCTTTTCTTCTGAACTACTTTGGTCGTCCGCTGATTTCGCACAAATATATCGAACGACCTCTTCTTTTCTTCTGAAGTACTTCGGTCATCCACTGATTCCATATTGATTACTTCGGATGACCTTTCCTCTTCTTCTAAAATACTTTGGTCGTCCACTAATTCCATACTGAATACTTCTTATGACCTTTCCTCTTCTTCTGAAGTACTTCAGTCGTCCATTGATTCCATACTGAATACTTCGGACGACCTTTCCTCTTCTTCTGAAGTACTTCGATCGTCCACTGATTTCATATTGAATACTTTGGACGACCTTACCTCTTCTTCTGAAGTACTTCAGTCGTCCACTGATTCCATACTGAATACTTCGGATGACCTTAGTTGCCTTCACCATAAAACATCTTTACTTGCTCTCTTCATAGGGCATCCACTTAACCTTGGAGCGCTCGTTCCGTCAGTCGTTGTACTATTGACCTCGATCCTTCGGTCGCCCATTGACTTCACTCGTACACATCGGACGACCTTTCTTGATCAAGTCCATCATCGGTCGTCCAGTCTTTAGCTTCGGATGACCTTTTTACATTGAACTTCATATCTTCAGCTTTCTGCTCCTTACTTTGGCCGCCCTCTTCAAATTCTTAGGACGACCTCTCCATACTTAGGATTTTTCTCAGTCTTCTTTATACATAGGTCGCCTGTTCCACAACCTTTGGATGACCTATGACTGTTATAAGCAAAAACCCTATTTCCTTCACAAATCAAATAAAAAATCACTAGTATAACTAAGCTTCCTTATCAATTTGTGACCATCAAAATAATATTGGGATCTTAGATTCAACACAGAGATCTCCTCATATTGTTGTGCATTTTTTTTTCTGAATTGCTGTTGAAGCCATCTACTGGAAGAGAGAAGCCTTTGGTTCATCTTGAAGACAAAAGACAAAGAATCTCTATCGAAGGATTTTGTTAGTCTTTTGTTCTATTCTCGAGGATAGACTAAACTTTCATCGTTATTTAAATTATTAGTTTAATAAAGTCTTTTCATAAACTTTAATCGAAAGATACTATTAATGAACTCTGCAATTGAATTGATTTTTTTATTTTTTATTGAATATTTAATTGAATAACTCTTTCGGCTATTAGAAAATGGGTCATGTCCTGATCAGACACGAGTCGTTTCTCCTCTACCGATTGCTGAACCACATGATTTCTCTAGAACGCAAACCATGTTCCTTCGAGAAATGGTCTGCTTTATGTTACTGATTATTAAGCCCAGTATTCATCTTTGGGACGCCGTCCATTTTTTAAATGTGGAATTTAGGCCATTTCAATTTTTTCTAGTTGTTTTTCAAGTTTTTGGTGCAAGTTAGTTCACATTTATTTGATTCGGGATACGTGAATTGTGGATTGTCGAATCACTTGGTTCGAGATTTTGAAAATTTAGGATTTGTAATTTACTACATTTTAATTTAATTTAACTGAGGATTGATTCGGTTTGAACCTTCCTAGGTTAATATTAAATTAAGGTAGTTAGGTCATTTGGTTGTGAATTTAAAACTCACTAGTCTTCGTGGGTTCGACATTCTACACATCTTTTTATTACTTGTGTGACTAGTGCACTTGCTAACATTTTTGCTATTGATTTCCGCATCAAGTTTTTGGCACAATTGTCGTGGACTATTTTGAATGTTATTTCTGAAACCTCGATCTATTAACTTGAATTTTATTGCATCTCATTATGAGTGTGCAAGGACCAAATTTTCATGAAAATATTTTCTGCACAACAAACACGGACTGCATCAAACTTTGAAATGGTCCGCGTTAGCTCAAACATGGATCATGTTTTTTCTTAAAACAAACTGTGTGACTATGAACAATAGTTTTATATTTGTACTTTCCTCTTTCTCTTTTTCGTGTGTGGATCTTGATGCGAAAAATCAAACGCTAAAACTTCAGTAAGTATACTGATCGCACAAGTAATAAAATGATGAAAAGAGTGTTGAACCCACGAGAACTGATGAATTTTAAAGTCTGAACTTTGTCTTGAAATCCGATTAAAATATATTCAATGAATTGAGAAAAAAGATTGGATAAGATGATATAAGAAAAATAAGAAGAAAAGATAAAAGATGATATTAAGATTTTCAGAAAAGTTTAGATGATAAAAAAATTTAGTTGGTTAGGATTAAAAATCTGTTTCACCCCTATTATCTTCTAGATTTAATCAATTAAAGTGTTTGAATATTAGATGGTGGAAGAATTTATTTAATAATATAGGACTCCTCTCGGATGACCTAACTATTTTAATCAATAAATTAATCCAGGAATACGAAAACACATTAATCCTAAATCGATTTAAGTTAAAACGCACTAAAATTCAATCCTAAATCGCTAGGCCTCTCTCGATTGAATAACAAACAACAATTTATGAATTCTGGAAATAGGTAGACATAAATCTTTGCATCTAAAAAAACAAATGCTTGAAAATGGCCAAAGAAAAATTGCCAGAAAATAGCCCGTGTTGCTTCCAAAATGAACCGCGTCTGGGCAGATGAAAATGCAACTTCTCAAAAGAGGAAAATGGTGGCGGAGGTGAAAACATATTTCGTAGAAATCCAAAAGAAGATTAATTCAGAGTAAAATACTAACAATATCTTTCAATTAAAGTTAATAAAATACTTTAAGAAAATATCGAATCAAGAAGTAATTGAGGTTCAATAGAAATTATTCCTAACACAAAATAATTCTAAGCCTGATAAGTAAGAATAGAAAACAAACAAAATCTACAGAATCATGTTATCTTCTAAATCTTAAATCCCACTCCAAAAGCTTCTCCTCCAATATTGGTTTCTCAGCTCTTCAGAAATTTCAAAAATTATGAGGAGTCTCTAATTCTTTTTGTCTCTCATCTGTTCTTTTTCTCTTGATTTTTCTTCTGTATTTTTTCTTCTCCTGATCTCTCTTCTGATTTTCTTCTCTCTTGCATTTCTATTTATAGGGTAGAATCAATCTCCAAGAGGTCTCCAAGTCTTCCACAAAGTTGAGATGTTTTCAAATTCTTTCTAAGTCAAAATAGGAAAGAATTTATATTTTTCAATTAAATTCGTAACTCTTCTTTAGGCTGAAATTTGAAGCATCAGAACTCTTCCAAATCTTCTCAAATATGATTCTTTTTTATCCCCAAGGAGTTAGGATAAGATAAAAAATAGGAAAGAATTTATATTTTTCAATTAAATTCGTAACTCTTCTTTAGGCTGAAATTTGAAGCATCAGAACTCTTCCAAATCTTCTCAAATATGATTCTTTTTTATCCCCAAGGAGTTAGGATAAGATAGGAGTCCTTTTGCAAGTCATATTAAGGAGAAGGATGATAAAATCTTCTAATTTCTCTTCAAATTCGTAGCTCTCTCTTGGGTTGAATTTTTGGACTTCAAAACTCTCTCAAATTCATTAGAAATATATCTCTAATAGTTCTCAAGGAGTTGTATAATGATTAGAAGTTTTTTCCATGAAGTTTTGACACCCTTTTCCTAGTCAAATTCTTCAAAAGAACCTTTTCCTAACTGGAATAGGAAAAGTTGGAAGTCCTTCTTAAATTAAAACCTCAAATGAACCAATTCCTATTTGAAGTGTGAAATGCTAGGAATCCTTTTAATTGAGAATCTTCAAGATATAATCAACTCTTAGTTGAAGTAGGAATCATGCATTATCACTCACATCCCATGATCTTTTGGATTGAATTCGACTTCAAATTGTGTGTAGCTTCTTTTGATTCCTCTTTTGCCTCAAAAAGTGTATAATCTACAAAATAAACATTGAACTAGGGTACAACAATGATTCGAAGAAATATAAATAAATAAATATAAAAATCAATGCATGCAATGACCAAAACTATAAAAAATGTCCTAAATGAGATGCATGAAATATATATATTTTTGCTCGCATCAGACCTTTTAGGAAATATTTTTTTCATAACATTTAGCATAAAACCTCAATGGTGAAAAGGTAAAAGTTCAATCAATCAAAGCCACAAGTTAAGAAGAAGAATAAAAAATTGAAAAATGATGAAATCCAAGGACAAGCACAACTTGGTCAACCTATGGCCTCATCGAGCCATCAAAACACACAGAAATTCAAGTTGGCACCGATGTGCTTGAACAAAGCAATAGCAACCCATCTCATCAATGCGAAGAATATCTTTTCGATGAATCCACTTGCCATGCTGACACAAATGATGGGCATTTTGATGAATAAATTAACCATGCAAAAAGATTATATAAAAAATTTGGAGAAATGGATTTCATAAATGAACCAACACAACACAAAGACAAATGATGTCATCAAATCTTCAAGAGAGTGAAGGGTCAAGTTGGAAGATATGATTGGTCAAGTAATATCTATAATCCAGTAGAAAGTTTCCTCACAAGTCCAATTGATCAATAATTTGGAGGTCCACTGACCGAGCTACAAGATAGAAACAAAGCCATTGATGATCTCCCTCTTATCCCCATGATCATCAGGGATTTAACGTAAATACAATGAGATGCATGCCAAAATTCAAGAACCAGAGAAGCAAGTTGCAGAATTATCTTTTCAGATGGCCGAACCTTATAAGGTTGGCAGCACGAAGATTCCATCAGTTATTATATGCCCATGTCACCATCAGAATTCTCATCGTAGATGATGGAGACCGCGAAGATCTTACCAACCACTGACATGGACTATGAAGTGGTGTGTGAAGGAAACCAATGAGTATGTCATGGACATGGACAAGTTTGAAGGAAGACCTCGCCTTAAGAAAATCCAAAAACACCTTATTCATCTCCGAATCCACTGCCACAAGAGGAGAAGTAGTTCATAACAGCAGCATGATGCTGTTGAATCTAGGATCCCGAGTGTTTTTGATGATCACAAATTTGTAAGGGAACTTAGTCTATACTGATGAACTTGTTGAGCTGATTTCTGTAATAGGATATATTCAAGTTCAGAGGAGTGGTTGACCATGAGCTGAAGGAATGGATGATCTATGCACACGTAATATATATAAAAAGAACTACATGTGTGCAGTGGTCATCCTAAGCATATGAAGTGGTCG
>LTAE01006335.1:0-24066 GCA_001647135.1 Pontederia paniculata
ATCTATCGCATGTTATATCACTAACCTTTGCATGATGGCCCTAGACGAATTCGAAACCCTAGAACATTTTTCTATACATACTTCCGCCTAGTTGTATGTTGCATTTGCACCTCTCTTTGCATTCTTCTCACTTAGTTTTAATTGTGGTGTGGACTTTTCTCTCCTAACCCTAATCGTCTAGATAACGACTTGAGAACTATAATTCTAGTACTTGGCCGCTTCCTCATGGGATCGATATTTTATTACTACAACAAGGCCCCGTGCGCTTGTTGGATGCTTGTCATGAATATAAAGGTTCTAGTCTTAAATGATAGATGAAGTGTACTACATGTTGTTTTCCTATTGATTATATCTAAAAATCAACCTTAATCAAAAGTTAAAGATTTTATTAATCCAAACTATGATTATGAAAATATAAAAAAGCTTAAAGTATATGATATTCTTGACATAAAATTTGATATATGTATTGAATCACCTTCTTCATCAAGACCGCCAATAATACTTAGGTCTAATAAATCATTATCCACATTCTTTTTTTCTGTTGGGTAGAGCAGTAGGGCAAGAACTCGGGCAAAGCTGCATTCCGCTTCAACTTCTCTTTTTTGATGGAATACATGACTACCTAGCTCCTCCTAATGAATGTGATAGTGATATTAATATTTTGGACTTGTCTACATTAAATAATCATATGTATCTCGTGCTCTCTATCTTAGCTCATGATGTTTTATCGCTTCAATATCTATTATCTATAGTAACATAGGAATTATATTTTTTATGGGTTCTAGCTTGACTAAAATGAACGAAGGGACAAACTAAACTTTCAATCGATAGAGACTTGTGCTTGTTTGAATTATTGGCATGTTGATGATAAAAGACAATTCCAAGAATCCTTATTGTCATACATGAATCAAGTGACTTCATTATTGTAATATCTTTTAATTCTTTCATTCTTTGTGATCTATTTATTTTATTGTGAACATGTAACTAACCTCATCGACATAGGCTAATTTTAGTTGAATCACATAAATCTCAATATATTATTATTTTAATATATATATATATATATATATATATATATATATATATATATTAATATTGTTGTTCTAATCATAATTATATACTAATATATAAATAATAGTTATTGCAATACAATATATAATATATTTATTTGTATACTATTAAGTTTATAAATACAATACATAGTACATGATTATTACATAATAACATAATATATTTAATAGTTTAATACTTAATAGTATTATTTAGTTATTAGTTATTACTTATTTTATATATAATTATATATTATGTAGTATAGTACTATAAATCTATAATATGATTATACTATAGTAACTAAAGTTGTATACTTATATAATATAATATACTTAGTTAATTACTTATAATGCTTAATAATTTATATATTATACTTGTAAGTTATGAAACTCAATACACATATAACTTATAACAATATAATTATATAAGTATAAACTAGTTATACATTATATAGTTATAATTTAATAATGTTATTTTAATATATTACTATAAAATATTAACGATAAGTTATTGTTATAACAAAATAATGGAGAACAATAGGTGTCCTTGCTCGGAAGAGGCCATCCTAGGCTGGCACAATGACATCACTGTCTATTCTGAATCATGATGACCTGCAGAATTAAATTCATATGGGAGATATCCTCCCGTGAACTTTAACACCCAGCATGTAAGACAAAGTTCTCAATTATAATAAAAATAAAAACATAATTTACAGTGAAATTTATCATCTTCAATAGGGCTTATAAAAATGTTCACAATAAAAAGTAATAATCAAAATAACTAATCTTTATATCAATAACAAATTTTTCACTTTCCATAATCGTCCTCATTCCCTTTAACTTTGAACCTTTCATTTCAATGTTATTAGTCCATTAATGGCAAGAACTAATGGGAAATTATCCATTTGTTCTTATGTATGAACTAAATAATCAAGCCAATATTGTGCAAAAAAATAATAGCAAACAAAAAAGACACCAAATTTTACGTAAAAAAATCTCAACAAGAAGGTAAAAACCACGTGACATGCACAATAATTTTACTATATCGAGAACAAATTATAAAGTCTTTCAAATTTTATCCAAATCTGAAATAATAATCTAATGAAAATAAATCAACGATATTCTCTAAAAAATCTTGAAATAATCAACAAGAATGATATATTATCACAATATAAAAAATGTTCAAAGATCCTCCGAATATGATATTTTTCTTGATTTCTTGCTCTTCGAGAAGAACCTCATTGTCTTCTCAAAAGCTCTTTTTTCTTCATAGATATCCTCACTATTAAGAAAAATCAGTCCCTCTCTTTTCTATGAAATCTACAGACTAAAAACACCAAAAGAAAAAGACCTCTTTTCTCTCTCTTCATATGACTTGGCTTACTCTTTGTTTTCTTCCTTTTTTTTCCACCTCTCTAAGAAGAGAAAAAAAATTATTTTTCAATTAAATCATATATTTCAACTTCAACTCAAATACCTAAGTTAATAGGTTTAATTTAACTTAAATTTATTTTGGCTTTTCATGGGCTAAAGGCTCAACAATTTCCCCTTTTAGCTCATTAGCTTGAAGTTTGTCAATCAATTTGGGTCTTTGTTTCTTTGATTAATGTGCAAAGCTTTGCAACAAAAAAACCTGAAAATAAGAATAAGAAATACTATTAATAATCGACACTTTCTCATGAATATTAGAATTCAAAGGAACTAATAAAAATTTGTTGATCAAGTAGCACAAGGTATTCAGAACTTCACTCCGAAATAGCTTTGACAGTTTAGTCATCCTCAGCATACATATGACTTTATTGATAATGATTTTGTTCATCCTTTAGGCACACCATTATGTATTCTCATGTCTAATTGATGCATATAGATTTTAACACATTTTTCATAGCATATTTAATTAATTTTAAATTAGTTTTTGCATAGCATGCATCATTTTATGAAGTAATTTTCATTTATTTAATTTTATTTAGAAAACTACCCAAAATTTTGTTTTTTATGTCTAAGAAGCGCGGGATGAAGAAATGAAGCCAAAGAAATTGCACTCAATTCAAAGTTATAAAGCCGAAATTGCAATTTCAAGATGCTCATTTGTACGATGAGTGTTAGTCACAACCGCGACATACTATTTTTATGATCTGAAACACCAAAAATGAAGTTTTATGCTCGGCCATGGTCATGACATCCTTGTCACTTGCCATGAAATGAAAATAACATATTTAAAGGATCAATCACGATCGTGAAACTGATATCATGGATCGTGACAATCATTTTCATTGTCGTGAAATTGATTTCATGGGTATGACAACCATTTTCATGACCGTGAAATCTATATCACGATCATGAAAATTGAAATTTTAGAAATTAAAATCAACTCATTTTTCTCAACCAACCTTATCAATTTGTGAAGCCCACTTCAAAATAAAGCAAATTTTGGTTGATTTTTCATCAAAAAGAGTAGTTTGAGATGAAAGTAAATCCTGAAAATTCTGAATTAATCTCAGCTTTATAAATAGGACCCTTGGGTTTCGTGAAGATCGGATAACTCTTAGTGGCTAATGTTGATTATCAGATGATGACGAAATTCAATTAAAATCAAGAAGAAGGACATGAGTGTGGTGCATTAGGGAGAAGGATGTGGTGTTGATCAATTGCTGAAGTTGGATTCTTGTTCCTTTTTCTTTTTCGTTAGGAGGAGCTATTCCCCTTATTTTTCGTTGTATAATTGTTTTACTATAGAGTAGTTTATATTAGAAAATTCATTAAACTTATGTTAGATTGGATTTCATTAATGAATTATTATTTTTAGAATATGAATGTTTTTTGTACTTTTCTTATGTGTGATGATTATTAAACTAGTTATTGACTGCTTAGTGTAATTAGCTTTCATCTTTTTGAACATTTGGAGAAATTGATCTTTGAAAATAAGTCAAGAAATTCATATCATAATTTGAATTACTTGTTTGAGACTTTAGATTATGTGGGTTGTTAAGCTGGACTTGATTCAGTGGCTAACAACTTAAGAATTCAACATTATTTCATATTAGGTTGAGACTAATTTAGGGTGAATTCGTTTGAATATCCTGATTAATCTAAATTCAATATAGGTTGTTTAGGGAGTCACGAGTTAGGTAAATCTTAGTCCATCATCAAATAACTCGTGCATAACATTGATCCAAATTGACTTAGTGATGAGACCGAGCCCATAATCTCCCAACTTGATTTGATCTTATCACTTTCGACGCTTCCTTTGCAACTGGTTCGTGACCCCTAGATGCCGAAGGCATCCTTGGGGTTGTCTCATTTGTTAATCTTATCTTTTCATTTGATTTTTCTATTATTTGGATAAAAATCAATTTTTGATACAATTCGAATCTTTTCTCTATAAACTTTGAGATTAGATATAAATTACTTTAGTCCTCGAAGATTTGACATTATACTCATACACTTTATTACTTGTACGACTAGTGTGTTTGCTAGCGTATTTAGATCGCATCATGTTTTTGGCGCGATTGTTGGGGACTAATTGTTAACTTACCTATCGGGTTTCATAGTTAGCTTGAGATTTCTTTTCTTTTTGTTTTCAATCATCTAAACATTTTTATTTATATATTTTCACGTTTAATTTTGTGTTGTGTCAATATTTCAAGACATATATTGTATAAACAACTCAACAAGAAGATGGGAGGATATATTCCAAACTTGTGGACTATATTGCATGCAATTCCCATGACGATGACAAAAATTCAAGTCCCAAAAGAAACTTCTCCGATTGAGAACACTCCAACATCGAAGACATGCTATTGAAGCATTATCAATAATTTGAATCAAAGCTTCACAAGAAAAAAAAAACAACCATTAATAACTTATTGAAGCAAGTGGTGGTATTAAAAGTTGACAAGATAAAGTTTGATGAGGGCAGACAACATAATAGTGCTCTGATAGTTTCAAAGACTAACATTGAAGAAAAAATGTGTCAACTAATTGTAATTACGGAGAAAAGATTCATCATACAAGATCAATTCATCCACAACTTAGAAACTCATCACTAAGAGTGCCAAAGCAAGAATAGATCTGAATTTGAAGAACCCAAGAAGGTGAAGGGGTACAAAGTTGTAGGAAATTGAGTGTGTATAGGATAGCATTGAAACCCATCATGATGGGCATTGGTGATCACATCAACTACTATCGAGATGATACCACCATGAAAATTCTCCCAAAGGAGAGGCACTTTTGAAATTGGGCCATCACATTCTACACAACTCAAATACGTTAACAACACACCAACATCGTGATTCTCCACATGCACAACTACCAGGTAAGCTAGGGTCACTTTGGAATATCTCCATCGCCGTCACTGCTACGTCAGGACTATTTGGGTTTATCTTTTTCTTTATCTTTTTATGTGTGTTGAGTCATCATATTATATCTTCTTCTTGTTTGGGCTTTAACACTAAAGACAATGCTTGGTTCAAGATTTAGAGACTTTGCATTAGCATGCAACATATTTTCTTTAACATTTTGTTTTTTTGTATTTGTATTGCATATTTGATTTCTTGTCAGCGTGTTTGCTTATGTATTGCATTTCTTAATAAAAAAATTCAAAAAAAATGAAAAATTTTGCAAAATTCAAAAATACCTTTAATATCTTACTAACTCGTGTTTAACATCTAAATGTCTTTCATGTCAAAATCAAAGGTGTCTTGTAGATCTATGAAATTCGAAATCTATCACTTTATTGTCCCTTACTTGAGTATTCAATATTGGAGTCTGGGTCATGTTGATTTGAACTATGAATTCTTAGAAAATGATATTGTTCAGTTTGCTTTTATCTTATTTTTTTTACCTTTGGTGGTAATAGCATTTTTTACTGAATTTATAAGTATCCTCTGAGCTTATAAAAAAATAGTATGTTGAAAGAAGAAAAAGAATATTGAAAAAGAATGAAGTAAGCAAATGTGTAAGTGAAAAAGGAATTGGATGGCTACTTAAGTACTAACTAGAACCCTAGTGAGTTGGGGCAAATAAGCTTGAGGGGTGCCTTAAGAACTGTTGTCATAAGGACATCAGGCCTAGGAGCCATCAGTCCAAGGCCCGCTACATGGACCACCTTGTGCAATATGAAGAAATGTTTGTGTCAACTCAAACACCTTAGTTCAAATCTCCATTCAGAACTTGAGAATGTTCGGACGAGTCAACCGTAGGAGACTCTGATATCTAGATGACTTAACACCAATTGCCAACTGGTTTGGGATCCCATCAACCGAAAGCTCGTTACAGCAACTTCCTTGTGTAACCCTATTTGTAAAAATAAAATGTTATTTTTTTCAATAAAATAAAGTGGAAAAGTACAAACTCAATTTATACTTACATATTTAACATCAATGCATTTACTATATAGCCTATATTTTTCTTTGCACAGGGCTAAAGTTGAGATTGTTTAAATATGCATAAGAATAAAAAATTCTATGCAGCCTCCCTTAGGTAAAGGTGAGATTCTCTTGTTATGAACATATGAGAGGGCAGCATGTGAAAAATATTGGTCTATGGCATGGTGATTATTATAGAATTTTCTTGAGTCTAGCTTGAGGTTTGCTTGAGTACAAGCAAGATTTTAAGTTTGGAAGAGTTTGATGCATATAGATTTTAACACAATTTCATAGCATATTTAATTCATATTTCATTAGTTTTTGCATAGCATGCATCATTTTATGAGGTTATTTGCATTTATTTATTTTTATTTAGAAATCTTCCCAATCTTTTTAATTTTTTATCTCTATGAAGCACGAGGAGGTAGAAACTACATCCAATTCAAAATGAAAATAAAGTCAAAATCTCAATTTCATGACGCTAATTTGTACGAGTCTCGATCACAATCGTGACATATTCATGCCGTGAAACACCAAATATGAAATTTTATGCTCAGTCTTGATCGTGAAATTATTTTCGCAGGTTGTAAAATGAAAATAATATCTTCGAAGTGCTCAATCACTATCGTGAAACTAATTTCGTGAACCCTGACAATCATTTTCATGACCGTGAAACTGATTTCATGGGTCATGACAACCATTTTCATGGCTATGAAATCTCTATCATCATCGTGAAAATAGAAATTTTAGAAATTGAAATCAACATGTTTTCTCAACCAACTTTACAAAATTGTGAAGCCTACTTCAAGATAAAGCGGATTTTGATTGATTTTTATCAAAAAGAAGAGTCTGAGATGAAATAAAATTCTTAAAAAAAATTGAATTACTCTCAACTCTATAAATAGGACCCTTGGGTTTTGTGAAGATCGGATATCTCTTAGAGGTTAGTATTGAATACCAGATGCTCAAAAAATTATATTGGGATCAAGAAGAAGGATAGGAGTAGGGGTGGATCGACCTATTGAACCCCGATCACCCGAACTGATCCAAACTGAGTTGGGTCGTTCGGTTTTCTGATCGGGTTGGATACGGGTTGAAAATTTTCAACCCGAGTGAACCCGACTCGATAACCCATTTTTTTATTTTTTTATAAATAAAAATACTTTTAATTTAATCTAAAGATTAAATTTAATTTAAAATTCAAAATGTATTATAATAAATTTTAAAAACAATTTATTTTATGCTTTAAAATGAATATTACATATAATTATTCAAATTAAATACTAAAAAATAAAATAAAAATAAAAAATAAAATAAAATACAAAAATTTTGGTCCTGTAACCCGACGATCCAAACCGACTTTGGACGGATTGGGTTGGATCGGATCCACACGCTAAAATGGCTCGATTCGACCAACCTGACCCGACCAAAGTTGGATGGATCGGTTCGGGTTTGGGTTCGGGTCGGGTTCAATTCGACCCGTGAACACCTTTAGACAAGAGTGTGGTGCATTCGAGAGAAGGACATGATGTTGATTAATTGCTGAACTTGGATTCTTATTCCTTTTCTTTTTTTTGTTGGATTCAGCTATTTCCACTAGTCTTCATTGTAATTTTGTGTTAGAGAATTTGTTGAACTTTATGTTAGATTAGATTTCATTAATGAATTATTTCTTTGAGGGTTTGTGTAATTATTTTTCATCTTTCTAAACATTTGGAGAAAAATCTTTGAAAATAAGTCAAGACAATTCATGTCATAATTAACCAGAATTACACATTTGAGAGTTTAGAATATCGGGTTGTTAAACTTGACTTTATTTAAGCGGCGAACAATTTAAGAGTTGCAGCATCAATGCACTTTAGGTTGAGATTAATTTTGGGTGGATTTATTTGAACGTCTCGAATAATCTAAACTTAAGATAGGTGGTTGCTTAGGTAAATCTTAGTCCATCATTAAAAATAACTCATGCATAAAATTGATCTAATCTAACTTAGCAGTGAGACAAAGCCCCTAACTCCCAACTTGATATGATCTCATCTTATCTTATCTTTTAATTTTATCTTTTCTTTTGATTTTTTTGTTATTTGGATAAAAATCAAATTTTCCTACAATCCAAATCTTTTCTCTATTAACTTTGAGATTAGATATGTTAGATTACATTAGTTCTTGTGGGTTCGACACTCTACTCATATGCTGTATTACTTGAACAACTAGTGTGTTTATTATTATAATTAGATCACATCACTAGTGCTATGCTTTGAGCAATTATTCTTGAACACCTAAGATGTATATTCACCATCATTATCTATTCTAGATATTTTAATTTGTTTTTCGTCTCTCTTTCCATCATGACATGAAAATCCTAAAAATTTGAAGTACCTGATCTTTTGTTTCATTAAATTAATCCATAGTTTTCGTGAAAAATCATTATGAAGGTGATAAAACATCTATTGTCATTAATAAAGATAACAAAATATCTATTGTCACCTAAAGTGTTAACCTCGAAAGGACCACTCACATCAAAATGTACCGAATCGAATATTTTTTTTTGGAATTCAACACAAAAGTCACTCTATATTTCTTACCACGCAAACAATCATCACAACTATTCAGAGTGTTACCTTTGGTAAGAGTAATGTAAGGAGTCCTTGCGAGAGTCTACAATTCTTTTTCAGTCATGTGTCTTAATCTTTTGTGTCACAAATCAAGTAAAGCTTCTTCCTCTATTGCATTAATTGATTGTCTAATCAAATTCATTTAAGTAAGACACTTGATCAATTTCCTTTAGCAACAACCATTGATTCCTTAATAAATTTCCACTTTTATCACCCATATAATTGTAATAACCTTCTTGATCCAAAAGTTGAGGAGAAATCAGATTAAGATGCAAATAAGATATATCTCACATCCATCAAAATTAACTCACAACCAATATCGCTTTGTATACATACATCTTCAATTTCTGCAATTTTACACTCAATCTTAGTTGTGCCAAAATCATGAGTCTTGTACAAGTTGAATATTCTTTAAAAGGAGTTGCATAAAGTGAAGCACCTAATTCGACTACCCACTCAATCGAAGAGTTTGTGATCCTTGGAGCTTGAACTCTAATAACAGTAGGTGAATACAAATCCTTTAGACATTTGGGAAATTGTGATGCAAATTCAACTTCCATATTCAATTGAGTTTTTTGAGTACTTGATGGTTCAGAACTAACTTGTTGTGTTTAGAGAATCAGAACTAACTTCACAATGTAAATTTCAGTATTTGGTACTTAAATTCCATTTTTTAACTGTAGGTCAACTAGTGTAGATGGTTCAGAATCTAGGTTCACTATAGGTGATATTTCAAAGATAAATAATTGAGAAAACTTGGACTACAATTCAAAAATCAATAATGCCTTTATTGTTTGTTGATTTCTTCTCTTCTGAATTCTCCTTTTGATTCAGAATAATAGCAATTTTCTTTAGAAAATCCAAATCTTGGCATATACATTGTACCAAGATTAGTAAAACAAGAAAATGAAAGAACAAAGAAATAAAACTTTTAAAAAATATATTCACATGTTAGACTAAACTACTTATGATATACACAATGAAAATGATTTAACTAACTAGCTATTTGATTTTTCTCTAAACATTGGTGATTTCTTCCATAGCAACAATGCCAAAAACTTAATGTGTGGTGTCTAGTGTTGAATCAAAATCAGATTCATGTACAAGTGTAAGCAGCGTAATGACAATGTATATGCAAAATAATGATGAATAATATACTATCAGTTTTAAATCTTAAACAACACAATGATACTGCAAGCACACAACAATCAGTTGCAGTACTATAGGTATCTAATCTACAGGAAGCTAAAGCAATTATAGAGACTAAACCACTTTAATCTAATTTAAGAAACTAACCCTAAAGAAAATAACAAAACTGGACTAAAAGAAGAAAAGTAGTTGTTGGCTAATGTTTTTTATATTTTTTGGGAACTTTTAGAAATGGAACAACTAACAATAGCAAATAAAAATATTTCGTAATGTAGTAATGAATATGATTATGGAGTTAGTCATGCCTCGGGGATGATTGGATTCGGATCATGTTATTGTATAGGGTTATATATTACGATGGATCCTCATGAAAAGAGGAATCATGGAATCCTTCTTTTAAAATAGTAGAGCCTAATCCGCAACCTCTTAGCCTCTGAGCATCGGAAGTTAGAAGCAAGGCTTGGAACCTATCTAAGCTAATCTAAAAACCAAGCTATGTTCGAGAGCCTCTCGATATATGATCTATCCATCACATACTTGTTGAATATGGTAATTGGGTATGTTGTCAGATTATGTAGGAACAAAAGGACATCTCTCAATCTTCCAGCTGCTCTATACTTTAAGGAAAATAGATAAGTTTATCATAGTCATGAAAATTCATACCCGTCGGACGATAAATCAAAACCACTCTACAAAACTAAAGGAATCATGAGGTAATTAATCGCTTGAATCAACGGATGCCCCCCTTCCGAGATGTATCATCCATTGAACCCAAACGTGGAATCAAAAGAAATAATGGAGAGAATCTTCCTATTATAATTTGTTTCCAATGAAATTAGAGAACTCTGCAAATAAAGAACAATAACATAGAAACATGAATCCAAAGTAGTTCAATGCGTTGAAACCGAAATGTAAGTTGAATTCAACATCCCAAAGCGACTAACTCTATAGTATGCTATTCATATCATTCTCAAAATGCAAAGATAAAGTTTAGAGTTTTTCACTGTCATGACTCTGCTCCTTCTTCTTCTTCTTCGTGTCCATGTTCTCCTTACTCCTTCATCCACAAAATGTCCAAAGATCAAAAGTGGCTTCCTCCACAAGCCATCATCTCTCCTAGGGGTTTTCTCCTTTAATTATCTCCTTTCTTGACTCAAGACGTGTCCTTTGATCCTTCTAGGAAGCTTACATAAAGAATCTTTTCTTTATAAAGGTGAACTGTCAGAATTCTACAAATATTCAACAATCATGAGCTGTCAAGATTTTTAGCTTTTCAACAATTTGTCTTTTATGGCACTAGATGCTTGGTTGTGGCTTGTAATGTTGCAGGGTAATTCTTATTTTCTGATAATTCTTCATCTTCTTGAAAATGATAGCATAAAATAGCATCATTTTGTTTTGAATACACAAATTGATAGAATTTGAATATGACAAGGTGTGCTCACTAAAAATAGAAAACTAAGTATAAAATAGAGACTCATGCTCGAAGGAAGGAATGAAAATGGTGCTAAACACAACTTCAAAGACCAAAATCTCATTCACTTGATGCCACACATCATAATACAACATCATTAGGAGTAGAGTTGTTGAGTGTTAACAACAAGGTTTTCCAGAAATCTGGAAAGGAACTTAGCAGCATTAATTCATGCATCTCATCATCAAGAGCTATCTTCATTGCTCTTAAGTGATTTACTTAATCTTGAAATTCATTCAAGTGTTCAACCATAGAATTTTCATTTCGAAATTTTAAGTTCATCATTTTCTTTAATCACAAAAGTTTTATTTTGAGTTGTATTTCTTCTATATAAGTCTTGTAATCTTTTCCATAGAACTTGTGCATTTGTCTCTTAAGAAATCTTTTTCCAACTATTAGCAATTTTCTTGTTGGCATATGATCTTCTAATTAAACAGGATCAAGAATTTTTTGCAATAGAGAATATCCTCTATCTTTATATTTCAAATTGAATAATTATTCAACGTCAATTTGATCATCTCGATGAAATAGTTTTCCTCTATTTAATTGACACAAAAAAACAACATTCAAATAAACCTTACTCTAATACCACTCGGCGGGAATTCTCCCTATGTTCCTATGTATGACTTAAATAATCCAAGCCAATATTGTGCACAGAAATAGTATCAGACTAAAGAGATATCAAATTTTAAGTGAAAAACATCCTTCAACAAGAAAGTAATAACCATGGGACAATCGCAAAATAATATTACTATATCAAGAACGAATTACAAAGTATTTCATATTTTGCCCAAATTTGAAAAAAAAATAATGGGAATAAATCAATGATATCCTCTGAAAAAATTTGAAATAATAAAAAATTCACCTAATTACTATGATTCTTTGTTATCACAATATCAAAAGTACTTTCATAGATTCTTCCAATCTGATTTTGTTCTTGATTCTTTGTTCTCCAATAAGAATCTCTCCATCTTCTAAAAAGCCTTTTCTTCTTCGCATATATTTTAACTACCAAAAGAGATCAATCTCTCTCTCTTTTCTATGGCATTCAAAGATTAAAAACACTAAGAGAAAAAAATTTCTTTTTCTCTCTTCATATGCATTAGTCTCCTCTTTATTTTCTTTCTTTTTCCTAGCTCTCTAAGAAGAGAGAAGTCATATTTATTTCACTTGAATGATATAATTCAACTTCAACTCAAACACATAACTTAATTAGAGTTAATATAACTTAAACCTATTTGGACTCTTCATGGGCTTATGGCCCAACAAGAACATCAATTGCATCACTATATCATAATGTCATCTATCTCATATGTTTGATATGTTCAAGTCAATTTGATCGTTAACTTAAGATTGTTTTACTTCTTCTCTATTTATCTTGTTCTAAGTTGACAATCATCGCATATAATAATGAGCCTTTACCTATGTATGCAAGATTTTGATTACCCCGATGTTTACATGTGTGATTTTTCGCATCAAGTTGCGAGCAAAAATACATGTGGCACGCATCCATTTCATGTCATTTTCTTAATATTGCATATGTTCATGCATGATTCTCACTTTATTTCATTATATTTTGTTTGTGAGTTAGAAACTACTTGGTGAATTTTTAGGCAAAACAACTTCAAAAATTCGAAGAATCCAAAATATAAGGTTGAAGAGTCCGCGACATTCAATGAATGAGTAGAACACGGGTCGTGTCTGCACCAAAACTGGCCGTGTTCGACGCTACGACAAATTAACTCCAAACTCCTATACAATACGGACCGTGCTCACCCAAAACGGGGTGTGTTCTTGCCACGTC
Organism: Pontederia paniculata; assembly: GCA_001647135.1. NCBI lineage: Eukaryota > Viridiplantae > Streptophyta > Magnoliopsida > Commelinales > Pontederiaceae > Pontederia > Pontederia paniculata. The sequence goes on from LTAE01006335.1 coordinate 13,458, forward strand.
AGCCCAAATCATGCCCGTGTTCCATGTCAAAACGGTGGTTTGATCCATTCAGAAGACGCCACGTGTCATCGATGACGTCAAAACGATCCGCGTTCCAAATCATGTACAACTCCAACTTCAACCAGATCAACGCGGGTCAGTTTGCCTTTCATTGCAGTCTGTGTTATCACATATTATGGTGGTTCAACAAAAAGGATGACTCATGATTATGATTTGACGTACAAGAAATAAACTTTTAATTTGAACCATCTAATTTAGGGCTCTCATCTCAGCTTTATCTTATAAATAAAGACACTTGTAACCCTAGGGGGAATCCAACTTTCATTTAGGATTCTCTGCAAAAGTTCTGAAGCCCTGGTGTGAAGAGAAGGAGACCTGACGACGAAGTTTTGCAGAATCAATTAGCTATAATTTTCTCTTCTTTTAATTTTAGTTGATTGTGTTAGGGAAAGAATTCTATTAAACCATGTTATTCTCTTGGATTAATTTACTCTGCAATATTAGATGAACTTGCATCTAGGTTTTTATGTTCTTAATATTTATTGAGTATGTTATTAGTATTAATCGAAAGATACTGTTAGTATTTTACTGTGAATTAATTGTGATTAGCCTACAGTTAATCGTGCTTAATTTTCTCTCAATTTTTATTGAATATATTTTTCGAAAGAAGTCAAAATGGACCGTGCTCATCTAACGCAGGTCTTTTTCTCCTCTACGCCACCGTTTGCGAATATGTTTTGCATGTATTCTGAATATTTTAATCGAAGGAGAAACGCAGTCGTGATCTTAACCGACTCGATCGTGTTCTCCCACATTTTTAGAACGTTGTGTTGCTCTGTGCCACCCATTTTTTGAATTTAATATTGATTTCTAAGCGGAATGCGGTCGTGATCTTAGCCAACTCGACCGTGTCCTCTCGCATATTATACACGGGTTGTGTTGTCTCTATGCGACCTATTTTGCCTCGTCTAAATATTATATTGATTTGTTGAGAACGCTGTCATGATCTTAATCGACTCTATTGTGTTCTCTCTCATTTCACGAGTTGTGTTTTCTCTTGTCCGGTCGCGGTCCATTTTCGGACGCGACGCGGGTCATTTTCTGGCATTCTTATTTTCAGTTGATTTTTTGTGATTGATTGATGTAAGGGTTTATGTCTATCTGATTTCAGAATTCATAGATTGTGGGTTATTCGCTCGAGAGAAGCCTAGCAATTTAGAATTGAATTTCAATGCATTTTAACTTAATTGATTTGGGATTAATATGGTTCGCATCTTCCTAAGTTAAATTATGATTAAAATAGTTAGATCATCTAAGAGAAGTCCTATAATATTAAATCAATTCTTTTGCCATTTAATATTCAGAATTTTTTATTGATTAAATCTAAGAGATAATAGTGGTAGAACATAATTCTAACCTTAACAAATTTATCTCATCTTTCATTTTATTTCATCTTTTCTTATCTTATCTTTTGTTTTTCATTTGTTTTCAAAATATATTTTTAAAACTCATATTTTCAAGTTTCCAGATAAGATTTCAAATTTTAAAATCCATTAGTCCATATGAGATCGACAACTCAATATTCACTCTTTATTACTTTGTGTGATCGATATACTGACCGAGTTTTTGCACGTGTGATTTTTCGCATCAATCACATTCATTCTTGAATATATGATGTTTTTATTTTCGTTCATTTACTTTTAATACTCTAATTCCAATACTATTCATTCGATGTTTTGCTTTTTTTCAATGATATGTTTTGATTTCAATGCTTTACTTTTAATGTTATGCTCTTATTTCTATTTGTTATTGTGTTTATCTTAGTGACATTTGGATGATTTTGATGTGTATTTATGGCTTTCAGGAGGTTCACCAATACAATAAGTCAGTAGTGGTGTGCATATCATGACAATGATTACAATGGGATGCACATAAATCTTCTTCGCTATATGGAGTGAAGAAAGCCATACAATGGGGACTAAATAATTTTTCTACAACTACAATGGATGATTTTGATGTGTATTTATGGCTTTCAGGAGGTTCACCAATACAATAAGTTGGTAGTGGTGTGCATATCACAACAATGATTACAATGGGGGAGGATGGACATAAATCTTCTTTGCTACATGGAGTGAAGAAAGCCATACAATGGGGACTAAATAATTTTGCTACAACTACATTCGCTCCTTAACAATGTGATGCTAACAATATTATTTAATGACTTTCAAATTCCATATGCATTGTGACATTTTGATTAACTTATCTTGTAAAAATATTATCTTTGTCTAATATTAATCCTTAACGCATTGAAGGGCTTTAATAACAATACAAGATTTAATGTTAAATTCATAATAGTAAGAAACTTAAGGAAAGATCATATTAAAGATATCACCTCTTTCACACAAGTTGTAACGCCTCATTTTTCTTTAAAAAAAAAAGAAGGAAACAGACTGTATCCAACTTGGACATGACCCATTTTCAAAGAGGAAAAGAGGCAGACAAATTTAATAGAAAGTTAAATTAAATTAAATTAAACTTTTAATCTAACCCCAACTCAAAAACCCTAGACCTACCCCTATATCTACCCCTCTATGTGGAGAAATAAATCTCTAAGCCATCATATTTTTCTCAAGCCACTAGAGAACTCTCTCTCTCTCTCTCTCTCTCTCTCTCTCTCTCTCTCTCTCTCTCTCTCTCTCTCCTCTTCTCTTTAGAGAGTAAGAAATAATTCTTCTCCCTCCTCATGTAGTTTCTTTCTCTCCCTCCTTTTTCTCTTCTAAGAAGTTATGCCAAAAACCCATTAGGAGGAAGTGAAGGAGACTAAGGACAACATGGATCTCAAGGAAACGAGAGCAAGGACTATTAAAGCGCAAGGCACAAATGAAGAAAAACCCTAACACAAATAAGTATGTAGTTAAGGAGGATCAAACCTAGGAATTTTCTTATATGTATAAGATAGTATATAGGACTTCCACGAAAAAGCTATTGTAATAATGATTCTACATTAGAAGATAACTATTGTGATTATTGATTGATTAATTACTTAATGAATAAATCAAATTCATAATAATCAGACGACCGGATGCAAGTTGTGTTGGTTTATGGCGCGGGTTGTTTTCCGTTGACGCGGGCTGTGTTGACTCCAACGCGGGTTGTGTTCCGTCGACGCGGGTTGTGTTCCGCCAACGCGGGCTGTATTTTGCCGACGCGGGCTGTGTTTCACCAACGTGGTGTGTTGATGACCAATGCGGGTTGTCTGACTCCAACGCGGACTGTGTTTCGCGAACGCGGGATGTGTTGACTTTTGACGTGGACTGTGGCTGGGGAAGAAAGAAACATGAATGATATATGGATATAGGTATATATAATTGATTGATTGTACTTATTGATTGAATCTTGATTGATGAACGGTGATAGATTAGCAAGATAGAAGCACTAACCTAGACTAATTGATGATATAGTTTAAAATAAAATTAGTAATGATTGTGATTGGAATTCGGCATGAGGAGGATGGATCCCAACAATTAAGGAATTTATCCCTATTGAATTCCTATAGGGACTATTGGATCGAAGACTATTAAGTTCCTACGAGGATTATTGAGTTTTTTATGGGAACTATTGAGTTTCTATAGGGACTATTGTATTGAAGAGTACTAAGTTCCTCACGGAACTATTGATGACCTAGTTATTCATATTGATGTTGGGGAACAAATATGAATTCTCTGTGCATTAATAAAGATTCATTATTAATTAAATTGATTGAATAACTTAGGGCAAGATAAATAGAAAAGAATCAGTTGATCCTAAGTTATTGATTGAGCTTGGACATATTGAATAATGAAACTATTGTGCATCATGATGAACATGGTGTAATTGATGTCCTCGCCATTGAAGACTTAATGATAATGGAAAAGAAAGATGCAAAGATTAAACTGTGTGAGAACCTACTGAATCGAAAATATTATGCAATTATAATGCAATTGAGGTTCTTACAATTGGATAGTTGATGAATATCGTAAAGATTTAATGGACATGATAAATTAAAAAGAATGAAATAATCATAATAAAACATCGAATATAATGGGCATCATGATATCATGGTGCAATTGATATTCACATTATTGATAGAATTAATGAAAGATAGGCTGTAATGTAAAATGATCAAATCAAACAAGAACATATTAAGCCTGACAAGCATGGTGTTATTGCAACCCAATTGATGTTCTTGTATGGAATTAATCAAGAATCGTCAAGAAGAAGGTAAGACATTGTGAAGGTAAAAAAAAAAGGTAAAGGAAAGAAAGAAAATAGTTTATTGATTGTAAATTCTTCTATATTATGTTTATATATTTGATTATTCTTATGTTATTATATTTACATATTGGGCTTCATAGCTCATGGGAGAATAGTCTCCCTTGCTTCTAATCATGTAGGCGATGAACAATAATTGACAGATGATGGCATGGGTGGTGCAGTTGCTCGTGATATGAAAGCTTGCACATGATAGGAGCCTAGTGAGTTTTTCTAATTTTTTCTTAGTGAGTTATTGGATTATTGTCAAAGATGTCTTTTCTTATTGGAATAATGTAATAGATTATTTTATTTGGGTAGATTATTGAAAAGAGTTTTTATCTTAAGTTATTATTGCTTTCACATGATATGTCTATATTGATGACCAATCACCTGATCCCCAAGTATTTATTTTCTCACATGGTGGGTATAGATTTGGAGGCGTTACACAAGTCGTGTCAGATTCAGACACGGGTGTTCATGTTACATGGACAGTGTTCTGGTCAATGTGGAGCATGCTCGCAAGTCATGTCAATTGTGGTATATGGTGAAATATTGCTAATGTGAATATGTCGGGTCAAAAAATGGACAATGTGCTATAATTTTATTAAATAAAAACATGCAACAATGTTGTCGCATTCTAGGTTATGTGGATCATTTCCTAAAAGATGTAATCATGCCTTAAACATCAAATCAAATAACCACAAGGTGCATATGGTGTCCTGGATGGTGCAAATTATGCCCTAGACAACCTATGCAAGTCATGCCCTAGATCACATTAGCCTCCACATCGCAGGCTTCAACATTGGACGTGGGCTGCATCAAGCTTGGCATAGGCCATGTGGTACTCAACATTGGCAAGACAACTCCAACGAGCGAAAAGACAACAATTTTGTGCAAAAACTTCACGAGAAAACCAATCTGAACAATCATAAAATCCAAGGATCTAATCGTATAGCAGGAACGATGTGTGATCACATCAAACAATCATCCAAATAGATCAAATCAGGAATCTTAGTATGCTTCATGTATAGATAAATTCATATCTATGAGGGATCCGTTTGAAAGCATATCTCGATCGTTAATTAATGATGGTGTTGTGTTACATAATGCTCCTCGTCGTCATCCTTCCATGACAACTGTTAATGTGATTTTGATGCATTATGTTCTCCTTCAATCCAATAGGAGGAGCAAAAAAGAGAAAAGATACAGAAAAGAAGAAAGTTAGTTGAGGAAAATAATTATTTGAGGAGAAAATTTTCATGACTAAGAATTTATATAGAAATGTTGATGTTGAATATGGTTAACACCAAATCAAAACTCGAATATTGGATTTTATTTGTTCTAGTTGGACACTGTCCTTATTCTTTTTTTCCTTTTAGTTATGAGGAGGTTGGATGTTACTATCAGCTCTTTTTTTCTCATTCTTGCTGTCAGAAAGGAATTCTAAAGTTTAACTCGAATCCTCGTAGCACCAAACAACCACTATTTGTTTACGCCGCTGGATTTCTCACGTACGCCATGGTTCTGATAACGACATGAATACTACTGATCATTCGGCAAGTTGCAAAAACAAGACAATAGGTTGCTAAAATTTCTTCTCGTTCACTTCTCCTTTGTTATGATCAGAGCCGACGTTGGATTCATATTACTGTTCTCCCTCACAGCCTCGTGGTTGATAGCGGTAGATATACAAATGCATCTAAAACAAATGGTTTGAATCCGGAGAAGAATGCAGTGTAACAGAAGTTTTCTTCACAGTAAACATCCTTGCAGCCTTTAATTAATTCAGCAGCATTCGGTTGCCGTCCAAGGCGACCTGCACTGTTTAGTTTCAGAATTCTGATCTCTTCGCTCTGCCATTTTTACCATCTTGCTGCTGCAGAAGTGTCAAAGTGCAATGAGTGCATGTGCCTTCACATGAAGCAGCATTAAGGATGGCTCTGAGTTGTGTGGGCTCCTGCCTTCTCCTCCTTTCTTGCCATGTTCTTGCAACAAGATTGATTGGTGTGTCCTTGGGCTGACGGGGACTAGTCGTTCGGCTTGGATTTTGTGGAAACAAAGAGCATTGTTCAGCACTGCTCATTTGTATTCATCACACAAATTACAAGTCTGGAGTATCTACGATCTCGTACTGATAGGGATAACAGCATAAAGCTTTCATCTGATTCTGACACTGTTTACTCTCCCAATTGTTTGAATCACAATTCATTCATCCAAATGGTGGTAAAAATGCAATTTCAGAAAGCGTATGGAACCTCGATTCAAATTAATTATGCAATTAGAGTATGGATCATAAGATTTGCATTTTACCACACATGGCCAGGATGGTTATCTGTCTGTAACTCATAATAGCAGGAGAATTAATTGGAGTCGCCTTTTTCACTGAATGTCCCTGTTCATTGCACACGAAGTGGTATGAGCTGGAACCACCGCATAGCGTGCTTCAAACTGCATGCCATGGTAGCAGGTGGTGAGGCCAATCCCTGTCCCGACCACTCCCTTACAAATATAATAATTCATGGATCTTGTTCTCAGTTCTCCATGGCCCCTCAGCTCCGACTCAGATTTGGACAAAGTCATTTAATAGATTGTTAAGAATATATAAATATAAAGATATTATTCTTGTAAATATCCAAAATTTTAAAATAATTAATAATTTATCATAAATTCAAATTTATATTAAAAGCTAATTTTCTTTTTTGGTAGTTCATCTGATGAGCTAGGTTAGATCAAACTTTTTAGCAACCCACATTTGAAGAGTAGTCTTAGAAATATGAAGATGTTATTTTTTCTTTTCTACTTAAGCTTTTAAGACTTTTAGTAGTACCCACTAAATTCAGACATTAATATAACTTTAAAAATTAACATTCAAGTGAGAGGCTGAACTAGATCGAAGTTATCATTTTAATTCCATAGGAAATTAAGTTCTATGAGTTCAAGTTTCTGATTTTGCCTCATTTATGTGGGCTGATGATTCAATTGAGTTATTTTAAGTGTATTGCACTGTAGCAAAGGATAAATCTTGACTGCAATCAACAAATTTTTTTTCTTTTTTTTTTCATTCGTAGGTGTGATCTACAGTTGAGGGCTCGAGGTTGTTCACTCTGAACCACAAGGGAAGATAGATTGGAAGAAAAAATCCTTCATTTGTGCTGAGGATACAGTCTGATATGAAAGAAACACTCCAGTTGAGTTTTCTATTCTACTAAAAGTGGCAGCATGGAACAAATTCAGTACAACAAAGATATAAAAGAAACCAGTGAAACTAAAAAGACGAGGATATCAGAGTACCCTACTAACATCAGGATGGAATAGTACTTGGAGCTGCCATTTCCATGTTCTCCTTTTGCTGTCAGCCTATCACTTGAGAGCTACAGTATTGTAACTTGTGATCTGCTGCCAATTCCATGCTCTCCAATACTGAGCTACAGTATTAAGGAAAACGATAGGAAGTAATTGGAGCTGCTGCTGTCCAGGGAAAGAAATCTCATCTCACCCAGCATATAAGCAATCATGAAAGAGCATATTAAATTCAACTTTTTTGGTTAATGTGTGGAAGTTTGAGATCACCAAATAGGAAAGTTCACTGTTGCAGTGCTGTGTTGCTGCTGTACAAGCAAGAAAACATAACACAACCAAGATGGTGGGAAAAAGACCATTCATTTCCACTTAGAGCAAAAGAATCCCTCAACACACAACTCACCTGCGTCTGAAAATAACATCAGGGTTTTTCTTCAGGTCAAAGGAAAAAATAAATAATTTGCATGTTGCATGCAATGTTCTCTCACACTCTCCTACTAGCAACAAGTCCACTTGATCAAATTCTTCCCTCAAAACTGAGACAGAATCCAAGTCCCCAGATGCATTTCCAGGTGACAGCAATTGCACAACATCAGAACAGCAGCAAGAAGCAAACGCGAGTACATGAAAAAACTACTACAACAAGAACGGGAATAACTCAGAAAGACTAATGATCGACTAAAACCATAGACAGAGAGAAGAGAAGAACCAACACAACGAGAGAACAGATACTAATGGTGGCAGTTGTTTGCTCTCCTTTGTCATCAGACTCCTCCAAAGATATCATGAAAGCCTAAGATAGAGGAAAAAAGATGACATTTTTAGGCTGACGCGATCGGAGAGAGACCTCAAATGGATGGGTTTGGACTTACCAAGGTACGTTTGAATGGTGGTTGCTGGTTCTCTTCTTTCAGCTCTATCAATGATGAGAAGTAGAGGAAGCAGAGGGCGGCTTGTCGGAGATGCCGTCGTGCTCCTCTTCGCCGTGGATCCGCGCCGGGATGCGGAACCCGGAGAAGCCGACGCCGGATGCGAACCCGACAGACGACATCGTTGGATGCAGAGCCGAGTGCAGCATCTGGTTGTCGTCGGCTGCGGCCGAGTCCGGCCAGGCGCGGACCGAGGGCGAGTTACTGGACTGAAGGGGTCCCCTCTGAGAAAGGAACAGGCTTGGGCCGAGCACCGAGTGCAGCGGCACTGCCTGTCGCGGCGGCGGAAGGCCACTCGCTTCTGCCGCATTCCACGGAACCATCCGCTGGTTCTGGTCGGCCCAGGTAGCCGATGCTCCGTCGAAGGCCAAATTGGCGGCGCTAGAGAAGAGAGCTCCTTGCGCAAAAGTAGCAGAGCTGTGGTTATGGTACTGCTGAGTGGACTGCGGATGGTGGAAAGCTGGCGGCGCTTCAGGAAAAGATTGGAGAGAGAGGCGGAGGTCCTGATGATTGTGGCTACTGGTGCGCGACAAAAGGTCGGGAGGATAGTTCTGGAATCCGATCGTGGTGCTTGACATTGGGGAAGTTGCAACAGCCATAGGGAAGAAGGACTTGATGGTGTCGGCAATGGCGTCGGAATCCAATGAAGGTGGTAGAAAGCTAGTGTTGTTGTTATCGCCGCCGAAGCTAAAAGAAGACGAACCAACTGGTTCGGCGACCTGAATTTCCTTACCGTTGGAGTCTCCAGTGAGCTGCTTCGGCGATTGGTCGAAAGATGCCGGCGCGCGGGAGGACGACGAGGCGGCCTTCGTGGCGGTGGGAGTCCAGGGCGGGAGCTCGGCGAGTTCGTCGATGGAGGCCTTCGCGTTCTTCATGAGCCAGTCCACGGCCTTGCTGGGGCGGTCGTATCCGAGGCGGTCCTGGACGTCGTAGAACTGGATGGCGGTGTGGGCCGCGAGGCGGACGCGGCGGTCGCGGGGACCTTTGGCCGTGCAGACCTTGCTGTGGCGGTCCTTTCGCCCGGTGGACCGTACAATGTGGCCGCCCTGGACTTCCACGATCTCCCCACCGCCGCCTGCGCCCCTCAACCCATATCGCGACGACCGCCGGCGCTGCGGCTGCTGTTGCAGTTGCTGATTGTGCAGGTCGAGCTGGTGGAGGCCGAGGCCGTGCATGCCGTGGCCCGACCGCACCCTCTCGGAAAGGAGTGCATATTCCGACGAGGAAGCCGTGGCCACCGACGGCGAAGAGTAGTCGGAGGCCGGTCTCGACGTCTGCTGCCGTACCTGATGCTGGAAGATGGGATGCAGTTGGAAGCCCTGTGGAGACTCCTCCTGTTCTTCGTCAACCTCCTCTTGCCCTCCTCCTCCGCCTCCTGCGCTTTCTCTTGGGCTTATTTGGCTCAGAAGGTAATGAGTCCTCCTCGGATCCAGATCCCTGTGCTCCTCTTCCAGCTTTCCCTTGGCCGCAACCGATGCCGCTAATTGCTTCAGCCGCTCTCGGCTTCCCCCTGCCACTTCTGCTGCTTCTGGTGGTGGTTTTGGCTGCGGGGTGGTGATGGCTGCTGCTTCGCTTGGCCATCCAAGTGGCAGAATTCCATAACAGGCAGCTGAACACTCCACAACCCCTGTCAGCTCCCAGACCAAGGCAAACAGAGCTCACAGGATTGAAAAAGTATGTGTTTGTGGAAATGCAAAGGGACGCCCAGCTGAAAGAAATGGAACTGTGGCTTTCTCAGGGGACCGGAGAAGCCCTACAGCCAGCTGGAGATCTCTTCATCCATAACATTTCTGCAAGCAGGCACAACGTCTGAGAGGGCAGTATGCATGGGAAGGGGAACGAACACTGTGGCAAGGACACAAGAAACATGGATCATGGATGCATCAAGTGGTTTTGGGTTTTAGTTTGCAAGGACACAAGAACTGTAGCTGGAGGGAGGGAGGGAGATGAGAAGAGTCTTTGGGCCTGGGCCTATTGGTAAGAAGTTGATGCCATTGTTGGAGAGAGAAAGGTGGAATGTCAGTTTGTCCAAGGAGGAGAGAGAGAGAGAGAGAGAGAGAGAGAGAGAGAGAGAGAGAGAGAGAGAG
>LTAE01006336.1:3848-25661 GCA_001647135.1 Pontederia paniculata
TCGGCCGAACCTCGATAACAAATTTTGTGTTTGTTCTTCTTACTCCTCTCTCTCTCTCTGTTTGTGTTTATATTCATACTTGTTTGCTTCTGCTAACCATAACACATCTAGATTAAGTAAAGAAGAACAAAAAATTTTAATATACCAATTCACCCCCCCCCCTCTTGGTGCCATTCTAGATCCTACAACACCATGCTTAAGTATCTCCATACTTCAGCCATAAAAAAACATCTATATTGACTATCGATTAAAATGAATATTTTGGCATCACTTTGTAAATCCTGAATAAATGGGTATGCAATTATAACCATCATAGTGCAAAATGATGCTTTAATATATTACTTGGGATGAGAATATATGTACATGGACATGTGATCTATTAAGCAATCTTTTAGCTGCCTGCAATTTCGTGGTGTGGATGAAGTTTCCAACAATGTTGCTCTACCCTATGAACAAGAAAGAGATTGCCACCGTAAATATTTGGTCATAGTTTAGTTGGTTTTCTACAAGTGAGAGGTGTTGTCCGCCATGGTACTGATAGGCTGGTCGTAGTAGCTTGTCATTACCTTCATCAAAATCATTCATTCATCCTCCACATTTGATTCCTCCATTCAGATCGAATTGCTGGTTCCTTGCTCCAAGTTGCAGCTTTACCATCGCCTCCATACATGTCGATGAATGCTTTTGGAATGATTTGGGGATCCCAACAAGTGATTAATTGTGCTCCTTAATGGGAATAATTGGGGCTCCCAACAAGTGGTTAATCGTGCTCCTTAATGGAGTTGTTTTTAAAGCACATACAACCACTTAGTTCGCCCTGACCAATTATGTGAAGCTTTCTTAGTGCTTGACATTGGAGTTGTTTATTCGCTTCCTCTCAATCACGTACGACATCTCCTGCTCGAAGTGGTAATGTATTTTCAATACTCTCACTATTTGTGTAATGCAAAAAAGGAGATATAATCGTTAAATTCATTATTCATGACTTCAATTCACTTAAATATTTATGAGTCTTGTTAAACCATATGTTTAGTTATTTTTCCTACTCGAATTTCTTTTGTCAATGAATCAACTAAGCATAGGTTATTGTCATTTTTTTCTTTTTTCTTATATCATGTATATATTGATGTTTCGATTTCTCTGTGTTTTCTTTTAAAATTATTTGCTCAATTATCTATCATGGTTATGACAACTTGATTATCATAGTACATTTGTAATGATCTCGGCTACATTGAGTCTTCTTTCTAAAAAGAAAACATTTAATTCAATTTTGTCTAGCTACACATCATTATTTCTTCTTCTCCCAAGAATTAGTTGCACCACCTAGTAAAAAAAAGTGATATGACGTGGATTTTTTATTGTCAATATTCCCTCTAAATTCACATCTAAATAACTTATAATCTTACATGAATAATTTTCTATGTCAATTTTATTTGTACGATACTTTTCAAAGATCTCAAAAATCCTCCTAATAAATTTTCTATGCCTTTTTGGAATTATTATGATATCTGCTAATTAAGCTTACTAGAAAAGTCAAATCAATTTACACAAACATTGTATTCAACAAGCATCCCAACGATTGTTCATAAGGTACAGTTCTTATCCTGCATTTTGACATTAGCTTTTAGGAGTAGTTTGATTTGATGTAATTAGAAATTCAGAATGTAAATAGTTGGAAGTGAAAATTATGTGATGATTTATATTTATAAGATTTAATTTTCCATCGTTTGGATATATGTAATTGGAATTCTGAAAAGTGAATTTTGTTGTTTGATTGAAGTTTGAAATATAATGTAAGTGATTAATAATTAGTAAAAATAATATTTATTATTCAAATTTAAATATTTAATTATGTGATGTTTGATTTTATTTATATATTATGTATTTTTTATTTATTGTAATAAAACTATTCTTTTATTAACTTTATATTTTATTTTACTACATATTATTTTGTCAACTTTTTTTAATTATGTTACATTAGCTTTAAATAACTATATTTGATCAACTCTATTTTAAATTAATAATGTTTTCCTTACTTTCTCTTTGATATAAATTGTTTGATAAAATATTTATTATAATTATTAAATTTCATTTTTGGTGTCCTATTTTTTATTAAATATTTCATAACTTTATCTTTTATAATTCTAAAAAATAAAAAAAGTTGTCGATTTGTTATTTCAAAGTTTACTATATTATTATGAGGATATTTAATTTATTATTTTAATAAATTTAATTTTTAAATATAATATTATTTAATAAGTATTGTGAGATTTATATTTCATTTTATTTTAGTTATAATTTTTTGTTATGCAATTATTCAAAGCTAATAGTATTGTTGAAAGTTTTAAGAGCATAATTTTAATATTTGTTGACGAGAAATCCTTATTGAACATGCTTAAATATATTTTCTTTGATGTTATGTTTCTAACAACAAATATTTTATTATATAAGGACTAAAAATTTGTGCACGGTCAATTTAATATTGCATGTAACGCCCCCAAAAGCACAGCCCGCCACTTAACAAAGTGCCATCTTGGAGACACTACAAACAGTCAATTCAACATGTTACTTGTAATGCCCCGAAAGTACACATTGCCGCCTGATAAAAGTGCCCTCTTGGATATGCTATAGACTTACTTCTTTGACTTAACTCTTGACTGGTCAACATCATCGATACATTAAGCATAAGTCAATACTTTAAAATAAAACATCATTCCAACTAAAGAAATAAAAGTTTTATACATGAGTTTAATAGAAAGACCATAACCAACTACTGAATCCAAAGAAAACATTAACTAATTAAAGTTCTTTATTCTCTATTATATGACCATCTTAGCACAACCAAGATTTATTCCATGCAAACCAGACCATCATGAACAACATCACCACTTGTGCCATTGACACCTGCTCAAACTCTTGATTGCCTATAGAATGGAATTCTAACGGGAGATAACCTCCCGTGAGTCATGACATCCAATATGTAAAGATCATATGAAGTTTGCAAAAATCCAGAATTAACAATTAGTATAGAAAATCCTTTGATTTTTTAAATATAAGCAGTAAAGGTAGATAGGTAATCAATGAAAAACGTTAGTTCTTGCTTCCTTTTAGAATCCTCATTTCTAATAGTCCTTCATATCTTTCTCTTCCGTGTCATCATTAATTAGTGGCAAGAACATGAGTTGCATCCATATACCATGATGTCCATTATCTTAGTGCTCAATATGTTCAAGCCCAGTTCATTGTTCAACTTATACTTTTTTTTTTCTATTTATCATATCTTAGGTTGTCATTTATTACAATCAATGATGAGTCTTTACTAGTGCATAGAAGATTTTGGTAAGCCCCAACGCCATAATTACTAGCTAGGCCATGGGGTCTCTCTCTGACCCAAATAAAAACCCATGAACAATAGACCACAAAGGACTTAGTTGTTCTCGAAGGAACCCAATTACCCCACGTTTGAAGATTGTGTTAACAGTAGAGACAAATCCCTTAGTTCGCCAGATGGCTGTCCTCTTCATGCATAAATTCAATCATAATCATTGCATGTTAAATCCTATCAAGTTATGCTAAGTTGTCGTTAAACTCAACTAAATTTACACCGTACCTCAATCAAGTCAATAAGTCAAACAAGGAACATAACATAACACCTCAAATATCTTTCTTCTAAGGAACACAACTCGTGTCAAGGTTGACAAGGTAATGTGTTACCTTCCTGTCAGATGATTTCAATCAAGTGAACACAATCTTTTGAAGCAATCACATATCGTTTTATGCAAGGTATCATATTTTGATTAGGCCACACGAATAATTTTTTGGAGGAACACAAATTGGGTTAAGGGTGATGCGATCGGTGTCCCTAAAAGACACGGTCTATGTTGAAGGTTACATGATCCGTTTGGATTTAAAGTTTTCTTTGTCATTTGTCATTTTCTGTAGGAAACACGGGTCGTGTCAAAGAGTGACACAACCCGTTTCCTACCTTCTACATGAGGGCTCCTAGAGTGCGGACCATGTCAGAAAGCACACATCCATTTTCGATTAGGATGTGCTTCATGTTTTCAATTAGAGGAAATGACCCTTGTAAGAAGTTGACACTGTCTGTCCTCATCTTGTTCCACATAGGGTCCCGAGGATGCGCACTATGTTGTGGAGGCCGCAATCCATGTATGGAAGTAACTCTATGCATTTTAATTGCTGTTCCAAAGATCAATCATATATGGAAAACCATCGAATTATGTAGGACCGATGTGTGCTAATTATGCAGATAAAATCGCTAGCAAGTTGCACTAATTGTATCAATTAATAGTTCAATGATGAGTTGTAACGATCCCACGAGGAACTTGTTCTATCTTAAGTTAATTCACTAAACTAATGAGAGGAGTACATTGAGTTGGATAATGATATGATGTATTTAAAAGTAAGTTAGATAAAAATAAATGATAATGATATGATCAATAACGTGTCAGAAAATGATGTCATCAAGCATTGGACCAAGATTAATAATTGAGGGAAAAGAATGTTTAATTAATAAAAATCATTTCTACCAATTCTTAAGAGGATTAGGATTCAGCTAAAATCTGATGTCCTCTCCAGAATGCACCAACTATCCCAAATCTAATAGACTCTATTGTTCTTCCCCAATATGCCAATCTAGTCTATGAGGATTTTGAGATGCATTAGAATGCAAGTCCTAGACTATGGATTGTTCTTCTCCAGAATGTCAATCTCACAAATCTCACACTCAGTATTTCTCTCTAGGATGTTACTAGATGTGGTATGGAATTTAACTTAGAAGTCAGATAAATTCATGAACATGTCATTCCTCTCAAGGATGCTAATAGATCATGATCTCAAGGAAATCTTAAAAATATTAATAATCATATAACATACACATAAGAATTTGGAGAAAATGAAATTAATGTAAAAACTAGGGATTTCCAGGTTTCCCTTCTACAATAAAAATCTCCAAAATAAAACCTAACTAAATACACGAGAGTTCATACTTTTGTAAAATATAGGAGAACATAATAAAACAAAATAATATTATAGAATAAGTACACCTTGAGATGACGATCACCTTGAAATTTTTGCAGCACTTCGTCTTCTCCTTCTATTGGCTCTCCTAAGCTTGAAGACTCCCCTCAATGAAGGTTTTGAGGGTTATTTATATGTTAGAAGAGTTCTAGGCTTGATGAAATTCGTCCAAAGGAAGATCAAACTCAAATTACAACCGTCGAAAAGGAACTTAAAACGACCTTAAAAATCACATATACATGTTTTTCTCCAAATTGTCACGACCCGTGACAAAAATGTCATGGTCGTTATCGAAGATCAATTATGGGCATTGATATCATCATGACCCGTGACAAAATTGTCACGGTCGTGACCGAATGATGACGGTTTGCCTCCATATGTGTTACAACCTATGATCTAGAAATCACGGCCGTGACCGAACAATGTTAAGTCATCACGGTCGTGACCGAACATTGTTGTCTCTCGCCATGATATTATGGCTTATGATGAGGGAATCATGACCATGACCGAAGCTTCTTCAGTCTCTCCATCGTGTCATGACCTTGATCGAAGTTGTGATGTTTTTCTAGGTTGATGTCATGGCCCGTGACTGAAGCTCAAATTTCAGATTTTATATACTTTTGACCTTGAATTTGGCCTAAATTTCAATGGCCTTTCTCCACCATGCTGCCAACTACCCTGGACACACATAGAAATATTAGTTATGTAGACTCTAATTCTTAAAAATAAAAAAAGAAGTAAAATAGAGATTAAACTGATGCATATTACAATAAAATGCATGAAAAATGCAATGAATATGATATGAAAAATATGACTAATTTGTTACGCATCAAACTTCCCCAAGCTTAGACTCTTGCTTGTCCTCAAGCAAAATTCCAGAGCAAATGCTCAAGACAATTTCATCATAACATTGATAAGGCAGACCAATACTTTTCTTGCACATTCTCTCTCTTGTTTCTCACTAGCAATGCACTTTTACCCATCCTCCTGCTTCACAGAGTTTTGATTTATATCCAATTAAACATAGTCCCCTGCAGCTTAAAGATAGAGTCTAACAATGTACAATATTAATGTTCAAGGCACAAGTATCCTAGAGCTTATGTTATCAACCAATTAATAAACCGATCTTCTCTCATTTTTCTAAGTTCTCTCTTACAATCAGGTTTGCACAAGGAAGTCCATGTAGCATGCTTTCAACCAATGGATCCAAAACTAGATGGTCTTAGGTCACTAGGATTAAAGAGTCCCCTGTGGGTCTACTACTACTAACCCAAACATTCCCAGATTCTGGATGAAAGATTAAACTAGGACATTGATTCAACACTTAGGCGCTTCTCCAATGTGCACAAGGTGGTCCATATAACAGGCTTTCCGTTGATGACTCCTAGACCAGATGGCCTTAGGGTAATAGATGCTAAGTCATCCCTCGAGCTTACTTGCCCGAACTCACCTAGGTTCTGGATAACACATAAGGACTAAATCAACTCCTATGCTCACACTTTTTCTAAAAATATTTTCCCCAAATGTGCTCTGGCTAGTGTGGTAGTCGTGCATCCGCCGAATCATGCCCTTTATGCTATCCTGGCGGGCTCGAATCCCCATCATCATGTCAGTCTAGCTATCAAATCACTTTTTTAAATGATACATTTACAAAGTTGCTAATTTATAGTCTTTAGCCTTGACTGGCCTCTAGCTAGATTCAAGTTTTCAATAGATCAAGCACAAGGGCTTGCGCCTTAAAACCTCCTCCTGCATAATGTTTGACTCTATATCCATTGATTTTGAAGGATTGAGTTCCATCAGAAGTCGGAAGTTCAACCACCCCTTGTGGCGCACAGTCTTTGATCACATATGGTCAACTCCATGTAGACCTAAGTTTCCCAAGAAATAATCTCAATCTACTGTTGTATTGGAGTACTTGTTGACCGGGTAGAAATTCAGTCTGTTTGATATGTCGGTCAAGTCAGATTTTAACTTTTTCTTTATACAACTTGTTATTTTCATAGGCTTGAGTTCTGAATTCATCTAATTCATTCAGCTTCAATAGTCTTTCCCCCAGCCTTCTCAAGGTCACAATTCAGGAATTTGGTTGCCCAGTAAGCTATATGCTCTAGTTCAATAGGTAAATGACATGATTTGCCAAACACAATCCTATAAGGTGACAGAGTGTTTTGAAAGTTGTTCTGTATGCCATAGAGCATCATCTAGCTTGCATGATCAATCTTTCCTAGAGGAAATTATAGTTTTCTCCAGGATCCTCTTTTGTTCTTTGCTTGAAAGTTCAACTTGCCCATAAGATTGGGCATGATAGGGTTTGCTCAATCTATGAGTGACCCCAAATATATTCAACAATTTATCAAATAATTTATTTGTGAAATGAGTCCCATTATCACTAATGACACCCCTAGGAACTCCAAAACGAGTGAAAATATTCTTTTTCAGACATGTTGTAACTATTTTTGCATCATTGTTGGGAGTAGCAATAGCCTCAACCCACTTAGATACATAATCGACAACCACCAAGATATATTCATTTTTGAAAGACTTTGGAAAAGGGCCCACAAAATAATTCAGCAAACATAAAAAATATCACAAAGTGCCTTAGAACAGTGGAAATCCCCTATGGTGTATGGAATAGTAAAGATCCCACGGTCCTTCATTTTCTGAGACAATTCGTTTTTCCATGGTGCACGACACTCAGGCGCCAACTTCACTATGCCTGCTTCCTCAATCTTCCTTTTGTTAGACAACACTTCTTTCATGAATTTAGTGTAGCTAGACATTTGTCTCATGGCCTCATGAAAAGGAATACTTATTTGTAATTGCTTGAAGATTTCCAAAAACCTGGAAAATTGTTTATCCAATTGCTCGTTTCTATATTTTTGAGGGTATGACAAAGATCTACCTTTGTCAATTTGCACTTCAACGGTTATCTTTCTGAACTTCCAAGGGAGTGGTATCAACTGGCTCCTCAGCCTCCCGTTGAACTTTAGGTTCTGCAGGTAGATGGTCTTTAGGACATTTTGGATCCTCTGCTTCCCGCTTCTTGTAGAGATTGTCTTAGCCTCACCCTTCGGGTTCTTCTCTGTATCATTTAGTAAAGGGTCTAGGGTTGTTTATGAAACCAATTTAATTATCTGATCAATTTGTACCTCCAAATTGCGAATTGAGGCATCTTGATTTTCCACCTTGGTCTCCATAGTATTCATAAATTTAGTCAGCAGATTCTCCATGTTGCTCTTTTAAAATCTCAGCAGGTGGTTGAGGATTTCGTGGATGAGGGTTGAATTTGTATCCTTGCCCCGTGCCAGATTAGGATGATTCCTCCACCCCAAGATTATAATTATTACTGAAGAGGTTGTTGTTCCTGGGGAAAGAACCAACCACGAAATTTGCATTCTCGAACATGGTAGGATCGGCAATATTTTTTTTGGGGAATTCATTGTTGAATGTCTCTCTCCACATATCTCACATTTTTTAAGATGTTGAGTCATTAAAAACTCTAATTTCTTGTTGAGTGACTCAAGCTGAGCCACCACTTCTTAGTTTGTAGAAGCTTCAACATTATTAACAGCTCTGGTCCTAGTGCCCCGTGATCTTTTTTATCTACCAGGAGTTTAGTGCTACATCCTCAATTATCTCATATATCTCCTAAGGACTCTTTTTACCCAAGACTGAACCTCCAACAGACGAGTCCAACTTGTCTTTGTCTTCTTGAAATAATTCATTGTAAAAATCCTCCAAAATCTGCCACTCAAATTTCTTGTTGAGTGACTAAAGTTGAGCCACCACTTCTTGGTTTGCAGAAGCTTCAACATTATTAACAGCTCTAGTCCTAGTGCCCCATGATCTTTTTGTCTGCTAGGAGTTTAGAGCTACATCCTCAATTATCTCATAAATCTCATGAGGACTCTTTTTTCCCAAGACTGAACCTCCAACAAATGAGTCCAGCTTATCTTTGTCTTCATGAAATAGTTCATTGTATAAATCCTCCAAAATATGCCACAATGGGTTCCTATTATCTGGAATCTTTGTCAGCACCTTTTTATAACTTTCCCATGCTTCATACATGATCTCATCATCATCCTGTTTGAAGGCTCTTAATTTGTTTCTCTTCTTGCAGCTTTTGAGGTGGGCATAATTTTGAAATGCATATCTCAATGAATTGTTCCCATGTGGTGATGGCTCTAGTAGGTAGGGTGCTCAACCATGTCGACGCTCTGTCCCTCAACGAAAAGGTAAACGACACCAACTTCACTACGTCCTCAGAAGCATGGTTGCACTCTAAGGTGTTGCAAATTCTGATAAAATTGTCCAGGTGGGTGTAAGGGTTCTCATTTAACGTTCTCCCAAACTAGTTATCTTGGACCATCCTCACAATAGATGGGTTGATCTCAAAATTGTTTACAATAATTGTTGGCAGTACCACACTGGACTCAACATTCTTGTATTGAGAGGACACATAATCCCTCATGGTCAATTCAACAAGTGATGCAACTATTCTTCCTTGTTCTTCAGACATCTTGGTTATTCTTCTTAATTGTCGGGTCGTTCTCTCGATCTCTGGATCAAACTATAACTCGATTCCCGAATGCATACCTCGGCTCCCAAATGCGCAACTCGGGATCGGGTTGCACTAAGATTGCTTTCCAGAATAGCCCCTTGTGCTTGAAAATTTCCTAAAAATTCACAAGGTTTTATGTAGATTATAAAAAGAAAAATGAATACTCTCAAAATAGTTCAATGGAACCAAAATAAGATAAAAACAAAAGCTTCCCGTACAACGGCGCCAAAAACTTGATGTGTGCTAATTATGTTGATAAAATCGCTAGCAAGTGCACTAATAGTATCAAGTAATAGTTCAATAGTGAGTTGAATATCGATCCCACGAGGAACTTGTTCTATCTTAAGTTAATTCACTAAACTAATGAGAGGGGTACATTGAGTTGGATAATGATATGATGTGTTTAAAAGTAAGTAAGATAAAATAAATGGCATCAAATATTGGATCAAGATATGATCAATAACGCGTTAGAAAAAGATGTCATCAAGTATTGGATCAAGATGAATAGTTGAGGGAAAAGCATGTTTAATTAATCAAAATAATTTCTACCAATTCTTAAGAGGACTAGGTTCATCTAAAACCTGACGTCCTCTCCAAGATGCACCAACTATCCCAAATCTAGTATGCTCTATTTTTCTTCTCCAAGATGTCAATCTAGCCTATGAGGGTTTTGAGTGCATTTCTCTCATTTATACCTTGGTCACATGTTTGGAGCTAAGCATAAGCATATTTTTGGCTTTTTTTTTAAAATGAAAGGACAAGGAGTAATTGATTGAGAAGAGGTAAGAATTATTTCCCGTTGCACAAGCCCTCATTTTCTCCTATGAATACTAGGGTGGGATTCTTGAAGTGCAAGATGATTGCATACTCTTGCCTTTTCATGATAAAGAGACAAATGAGTCGTTGATTAAAGAAAAAGAAAAACACATATAAATCAGTGGTAGATTAAGAATATAGAAAAGAGAGGGCATTTATGCTTGACTTTTACTTTTATTCATGATCACATATATTTACAACTTTGATAATAAAAAATAAAATATTTGAATTTGAGAGCCTAATGAAGGGTTGTGATAAGGAACAACTCAGTTGCATAAAAGTTTTGACCTCAAGGACAAATACAATTAAGTTCTTAAAAAAAATTCTTTTACATGTGGACAAACAATAACGATCTATTGTAAGTCATGCATGAATCTCATATTACTTTGTAACAAATGTTCAATGATAAACAAAAACAAGTCAGGGAAAAAGAAATTTTATCACACGTTTAAACTTTTATAACTTAATGCATGGTTGTAACACTCAAATTAGGAATGTGTGAAAAATACAAAATAAATTAGTTTCATGGACTTGACATAAGAATGACCTAAAATAACTAAATTATAGACCAAACATGAAGTTCAAATAAACTTGTATATATCCAAATCAAAGAGCATATAGATCATGCTTACAATTTGATAGTGTTGGAACCGGCAGCGTCGCTACAGAAGAATGCGTACAGGAACAGAGGAGGAGGAGATGAAAATAGAGGAGAAGAGACAATTACGCAGAACACCAATGCATATTTTCATTAATCATAAAAGGTAGTTTTATAGGACATGGAGTTTAACTTTGATTAGAAAACTAACTAACAAATCCTAATTCAACTAAACTTCTAATCCTATTGCAATTCAACTCCAAATCAAGATTAAATTTCCAACATACTCTCCCTTAATCTTTACTTTACTTCAAAGCTTGAGAGGAACTTGACACGATGTTCAATTCATAATCTGATTTTTGGCTGGAGGGGGAAATGCTACGGTCCTTCGAGTAGTTGGTATCTTCCGGCAACCTATTGCTAATCTCGCACACCTTCAACCCCGTCGCCCTGAAGTTCTACTACGCTTCTCCTTCTGGAGCTGGATCAAGTCAGCCTCGATGTTCGCGTACCGCGAGCCACCGCCTTGCTGCCCTCCTAATGTGCGTGCTATCTACGCACCCCGCGTAGTACCCGTGTCCACTGGTCGATCATCGACACATAGTCGATGAACTCGACCACCAATAGGTAGGCTCACTTGACTAGTGTCGGGCTATGCACCCTAAGTAGTTTTCACCGTCCACAAGTCGATCGTCGACACACAGTCGATGAACTCGGCCACCCACAGGTAGGTCACCTATCCAGTGTTGTGCGCAACAACGTCAATCGAACGTAGCACTGTGTCAGTCCTTTGACACCGACACTACCTTCGACTTGCAGCATCTTGTCAGTCCTTTGACACGGGCATGGCCTCTATCCCTATAGCATAGTGTCAGTCCTTCGACGCAGTCTCTGCCTCAGACCTTGAGAGCTCTCCGTTCCTGTTAGAACCTGCCGACACAAAAAAAATGTCCTACAGCCAGAGCACCTCGCTTCTAGCGCTTCTTTGTGACCTTGACATTCTTTAGGGATATGTCAACCCTCTTCCTCTTTGCACGCCTCTACTCGAGTGAAATGACATTCTCCATCCTCGGTGACATCCTCTTCTTTATGATGCTCCTCTGCCACTTCAGCTCGTCTCCTACCCGAGCGCATCTACCCATCAGCTTTCGGCCAATACCGGTGTTGAGTGTGTGCTTGCTGCTGCAGCCACACCCGTTCTAAGCTTCTACCCTGTAGCACACGACATCCCTTGATGTCCTTCTTCATCGGTGACCAGTCATGCATCTGAAGCGCCTCCTTTGCCATGCTCCAACTTCTTCCCCGTCTGTCCCTTCTCAACGGTTGCCTTCTTCTCCTTCTCCTCGGCCGCTGGAGCCTCCTTCATCGGCTACTTCTCTACCTTTGACACCGGTGGAGTACCCATCCATCGACGCCTTCTATGTGTTCCTAGAATTCAAAGAGGGGTTGAGCACATCATACTTACAAACAACTTATTCCTTGTTGGCCACGTGAATTCTATGTTGCATGCATGCAAGATGCAGCCAGCTTTGTTTCTTCAACCCTCATGGCGCCGCAAACACGTAGATGGTTCCTGTTGCTGCTCCTCTGGATGGGATGCCGCATCTTTCTTCTAGTCCTCGTCCACCCTGCAGCCAATGCCGCTGCCTCCGCCCCTGTGCTGACCGCGAAGAGTCGACCCAGCACTATGTTGGCGATCCTGGTAGCAAAGTCGTGGCAGAGGCTTCTCGACGCCGCGGCGGCCGTCTTCATGGATGTGGCCACGGCAAACCTCAATGTGCTCAAGTGCGTAGCAAACCTATCGTTCCTCGCCCACGCAGGTTCCTCCGACGGAGCCTCATACTCAAGCGATATGTGGAATGCCGGTGGTGCCCATGTCTCCGGCTGCGTGTTGTTGTGTGCACGCATCCTCGAGGGCCTTTTGTTGCTGCTCAACAACTTCTTCCTTTTGGACACATATACCAACGTGCGTATGATGCGTGCATGCAGATTGGCTTGTTTAGGCGGCAGCAGGGCAGTGTCGCAGCTGTGGCCACGGATGCAATACTACTCACCGAGGACTTGGTTGGGCGGTATCCTTGCAGAGCATCTGTCGCACGAGGTCCTTCACTGCTGGCGACGTTGGAAGCCTCACGTTCTCCTTTTCAATGTTCTCATGACCATCGTTCCTCATTGACTATGATCCTTCGCCTCCACCGCCATTCCGATATGAAATGGAAGACAATTGTGTCGTCTATGAAGAACCCCTCGAGTGGGTCACCTACGGCTCGTGCTGTCATCAAAAGGTCTGCTTGACTTGCGTCGTCCAGAAGTTGTGCTCCTCGACGACCTCCGCTGCTGCATCTGCAATATTGTGTCCTCCGTCGTCTTCGTAACCAAGCTTTGGGAGACTTTACAAGGATGATGTATCCTGAGGCAGCCGAAGGTGTTCCTCAGCTCTAAAACCCACGACAGGACTCCCTACAGCCCGAGCGACCCCCGGCGATCCCGTGGCTCGGCGTTCGATTTCTCCAAGATCGGATCTCTCATCCGATTTGCTTTAGCATGACCATAACACCGCTCTGATGCGGTGAACGGGTGAAGGACCACGGCCAGCCGGTGGGTGCCTCTGGCGATGGCGATGTTTTCTTCTATCGGGATCAGAACATGCTCTGATGCGGTGAAGCACCTCCGAAGGCCCGAGCAAAGAACTTTGAAGGAAGATTTCAGGCACCACCCATAGAAAACTTCCAGTGTTTTAGTTCCTCCTGCATCTGCATGACGTCGTTGGTCTTCCTCTACTTCGCTCTTCCCAGCCAGCATCCACCCTCACGAGTTCGTGAGAAGCACTTCAAGTATATAAAGACTTTCAACAGATCTCCCCTAGTAACCTGCTCCCTGGCGTAAAACCCCTGTTCTCCAAGATCCGCCTCCACAACACTACGCACGCCGGGTAATGGGTGCCCGGACTCGAGCCTCATTTTGATACCAAGTTTTGGCACCGGCGGCGTTGCTACAGAAGAAGGCGTACATGAACAGAGGAGGAGGAGATAAAAATAGAGGAGGAGATAAAAATAGAGGATAAGAGATAGTTACATAGTATTTCAACGCATATTTTCATTAATCATCAAAGGTAGTTTTATAGGACATGGAGTTTAACTTTGATTAAAAAACTAATTAACTAATTCTAATTCAAATAAACTTCTAATCCTATTACAATTCAACTCCAAATCAAGATTCAATTTCCAACAGATAGGAGTTAAATGTTAATACCATGGACTTCCACAAACTTAACTCCAACACTATCCACAGTGTTGAATTAAATTGGGAGAGAAATTGATCTTCTTCAACATGTGGAGTAATCTTTGATGGAGCACATAAGGATCTATAATGTGATCTCTTAGATACTGAGTATTAGATGTTTTTAAAATGGACATGATCTTTCCTTCCAACTATGAATTTCTTGATTTATGCAAAAACAAAAAAGTAAAAAAAGATAACCTATTAGTCTAGATTACCTCCTAGCGCTCATTGTTCATAGTCCTAGACTAGACTAAATATTGTACTACTAAGACTCAACTAGATTTTGAAGGTGACAACAAGTTGAAAGCTTCTCTTTTGTTGACTTTGTTACCCAATTAGTAGATCTTTAACAACAACTCATTAGTCTTGAACACTTTTTTTTCATTTCATTGTTAGATACATTATTCCAAGATCAAAGACTTTGTGAACCTTAAGTAGACCATAACATCGAGGACTCAATTTTCTTTAAAATAACTTAAATCTTGAATTAAACAAAATAACTCGATCTTTCACCATAATCTCTTTTTGAAAAAAAATCATTGAATACCCTATCACTTTTGTGTGATACATATGGGTATAGGAAAATAAGTTTCACCTCTATCAACAGTGCCTTTGAAATTTAGGAAAGCTAGTAAAATTGATGATTTCTGTGCATGAAGGATTTCTTGTGACACAACATGTAGAATGTCGAGATTGATAAATAGAATCATAATCTTGCATCCATTATAAATATCTATTAGGCTGATTCTAATAATCTTGAGTTTCAGAATCATTGTATTATTTAGTAGTAAGACAAGTATATATTGGATTTTGGGATCGAATTATAATTGTCTCTTGATGAATTTTTTTCAATCAAATGATAGTCTTCATACATATTCTCATGTAATTCATATATGGTGCATTGCTACTCCTGTTAAGATTTCAACATCCATTAAGGAAAAGACAATATTAAGTTCTGCTCAGGGAAGACCAAATGAATATCATCCTTATCCATGAGCAAAATTTGTGTTTGACAATAAAAGGGAGCCACCAAATTTTCAAACGTCAAGGTTTGACAACTCTAGACCTAGGGGCAGTCAGACAGAGACAAACAATCAACAAGTCTTAAAAATTAACCTAAACACACAACTCCAACCGCAAGTATATGGTTATGCTTATAGTATTTTAAGATTGAATCCACAGGGAAATTAAAAATTCACAATTCAACCACTCTATCCTACCATAAACCGAAATCAAGAAGAAAGATATTTTGTGTAGAAATTTAGATAAATTATGACTAGAATCTGAAAAAGGAAAATAAACAAAATGATTTTGGTATTTTAATATTTTGAATGAGCACGAGCAGTATATGAAGAAAGATGGTTCACTCAAATATAGAAAGTAGTCGGGACATGGGAATCATTTTCGAACTCTATTTATTAATGAACATATGAAACTCAAATAATGGTGACTTGAGATATTAAGATAACAAACCTAGCTACTCTCGTAGTCAATGCTTGAACTTAAATCCCTAAGGGCTTCTCACACACAATCTCTCAATGCTATGGATAACCCCTCTCCAATCAACAATAGATATTTGTTGAAACCTCTCGGCCTCATACGAATCCCTTAAACAAAGGGGTTTTCCCTCTCGGTCTCAACCCCGTGAAGCTGAAATGAAAGTCACACTTCATAAAACCCTACTCCCCTCTCGGATCCTTATAGAGCCCTTGTAACAAATCCTTCACTCTCAGGACAGGGTTGTAACAAAGATGTGAACAATAATTCAACTACAAGATAACATAAATAAGAACTAAATATTATATCTTCTCAATGGAGAGGGTTCTCCCTCTCGGTCTCAACCCTCCACTAAAAATAAGGCAGCGAGTAGCTCACCACATCAAAACTAACACATACAGAAAGCACATTATGCAAGATAAGATTGGAAAGTCAAATGGAAATATTAATGCATTAAAAGATTAGTTCAAACAACAAATAGATATTCTCAAATCATCCCATGTCTAGGCATAAATGTTTAGTCTCTAACAGCCATTACACACATCACAAACATGTCAATACAAGAGTTTATCATTGAAAATTAGCAAAAGTAGAATTTACAAATAAAACCAATGATACTCCACAAAATCACAACATGAAAATTCTATTTGCTCCTTTGGTTCTTCCTTCCTCTTTAGCAATGGCGGTGGTTCCCCTTTTCCTCTCGGACGTGGAACCCTTCTTCTTGCTAAAATCTAAAATAAACCATGTAAAAAAAACTAACTCTAGATCTCTCCTCAGCTGGTAAAACCTTCAAGCTTGTTTCGATGGTGACTCCATTCCTCTCGGAAGTGGGAACCATTTTCCTCCTTCCTTCTTGCCTTATATCATTCTCCTTTCCTCCAATCAATAGTTGCCACATGTACCTTATCTAGGCTAGACTTGGTATCCTTTATCAATTCTATGCAGGAGGTGGTGGCAGCTCCACAGTTTTTTTTTGTATTATCCAAATTTTCTCTTGATTGATTGTGTTTCAAATAATATCAGTTAGCTTTGAATGATTTTTCTCTGTCATAAACTATCACAATGAAGCCAAGACTTTTATCACGCCCTGCCTTAGATATTTCAACAACTTCAGTAAGCATTGCTTCAACAGGTGGATTGAATTTTGAAAGTACTTCCTTGGGTGTGAATCCTTTTGTTGCAAGGTGTGAACCATCAATAGTGTATGATAAATAATCCAATCCCTCATGCTGAAAGTCTTCATTACTATATACAGCTTCTTTAGTCTCCATCTTGTTTCATCATCCATTTCAGCAATAACTTTTGCAAATGTTGAAAATTCTTCAATTACTTGATCCATAATTCCGATACACAAACTTTGATCTTTCATAGATGGATGTTCCATTTCTTTTGATAGATTAAATTCTGATATAGCCACCTCTGTTTGAGAAGGATGTTGTCCACTTCACATCTACTTTTGCCATTTCAGTTTCAAGATATTCCTTTGTTGGCACAACTTTTTTTTTCATTTATAATTGTTGTCATCAATGATATTTTGACACTCAAAATATTCGCTTCAATAAAGCTACAATTTTTTCTTTAGGTTCAAGATCCTTACTCTCTTCTAAGACTTTATCATCTCTAATTGCGCAGATTTACATTGTTCACTTGGTAGTACTTCTTGTTGTCTTATGGAGGAAATTACTTCATGTGCTGAAATTTCTTTTTCAGTTGCTGCCATGTTGGCCTCAGTTGAATGTGAAATTTCAGAATTGATATCAGCTACTAGAGTTTCCTTTTTAGTGGCTGCTGATATGTTGGTATCAATTGGGTGTGAAATTTCAGAGTTGATGCCAGCTGCTGAAGTTTTCTTTGTAAGGTGTGAACTTTCAGACTTTACCATAGTTGAAATTTCTTCTTCACTCTTAGCTTCACATTCAGCTATAGATGCATTCACATTTTTCTCTTTCAAGATAAATTCCTTCAGCTCATTCACCTCTTTATCACTTCCCATTATCACGTTCTGAACTTCCTCCTTCAAGCTGGGGGCAACTGGTGCTTTTAAGAATTTTGGTGACTGCAGAGTTTCTAGGCTAGACTGTAGAATTCTTGAATTGGACTATAAAAGAAATTTAGTCTCTAACACTTTGGATTCAGCTTCAAGTTCTTCTACTTTAATGCACATCTGCTGAAGTGCTTCATTTTGAATCTGTTGCCTCATCAGATTCTCTATCATAATCTTTAGATCAGATTCTGATGGGAGCAGGTTGAATGCTTGCTGATTTGATGTAGTCACTTCTGCTAGACTTTGAAAATCAGATCCTTGGCATAGATATTGATGGTAATATGGCTGACTTTGTGAGTTATAATGTATCGTTGTAGGAAAAGTTTTCTTCATAAATCCACCAATTTGGATCTTCATCATAATATTCATATTGTTGATTTTCTCTTTGATTTGTTTGACCATACGAGGAATATAGATGGTCCTTAGGTGGCCCTTGGACATAAGTAAGTGTTTGATTGCAGCAAGCTTGTGATGATCATCTATTCAAATAGAACTTTTCAATAGCATTGCTCACAATATCTTCAATCTTAGAAAATATCTAACTCTCACAATTTGATGTTCCATTTATTTGATAAGGATTCTGCGTATCCTGGGGCCAGATCTGATAACTCATATCCATCTTAGCCTCTACCTTCTCAAATACATTTTTTAGCCTCTTATTCTCATTCTCTTCAATCTCTCTTTGCCACAAATTTCGAATTAAGAGTTTTCTGCACTATTAGAACTTGGCAAGCAAAATAAGTTTAAATGCAGTATCAACAATAGAAAAAGTTAAGTGAAACTAAGAAAAACTAATTACAAAAAGGGAAAACAACCAAAGCTAAAGAAAACGGCGGATTATAAACAATGATACTCGAATATAAATAATGAAAGTGGATGATTATGCTCGGTACTAAACGAAGATTTGAATGTGAAAAATTAGAATCTCCACGGTAACGGCATTAAAAATCTTACTATCAAAATTGTGTTCGACAATAAAAAAGTGGCACCAAATTTTATAACATCAAGGTTTGATAGCTCTAGACCTAGAGGTAGCCGGACAGAGACAAACTATCAACAAGTCTTAAAATTAACCTAAACACACAACTCCAACCCCAAGTATACCATTATCCTTATAGTATTTTAGAATCAAATCCACAGGGAAATTAGAATTTCACAATTCAACCACTCTATCCTACCATGAACCGAAATCAAGGAGCAAGATATTTTATGCATAAATTTAGATAAACTAAGACTAGAATCTGAAAAAGGAAAATAAACAAAATATTTTTGGTATTTTAATATTTTAAATGAGCAAGAGCAGAACCAATATGAAGAAAGACGATTCACTCAAATATATAAAGTAGTCGGGACATGGGAAACATTTTCGAACTCTATTTGCTAAAGAACATATGAAGCCCAAATAATGGTGACTTGAGACATTAAGATAACAAATCTAGCTATTCTCATGGTCAAGGCTTGAACTTAAATCCCTAGGGCCTCTCACACATAATCTCTCAATGCTATGGATAACCCCTCTCCAATCAACCCTAAAGTATCCTTTGGAACCTCTCGACCTCATACGAATCCCTTAAACAAAGGGGTTCTCTCTCTCTCAGTCTCAACCCCGTGAAGCTGAAATGAAAGTCATACTTCACAAAACCCTACTCCCCTCTCGGATCCTTATAGAGACCTTGTTACAAATCCTTCCCTCTCGGGACATGGTCGCAACAAAGATGTGAATAATAATCCAACTACAAGATAACATGAATAATTTCTCCTCGATGGAGAGGGTTCTCCCTCTCGGTCTCAACCCTCCACCGAAGATATGATAACAAATAGCTCACAACATTAAAATCAGCACATACAAAATATCACAAATATGAACTACACATTACTTCTTCTCAATGGGAAGGGTCCTCCCTCTCGGTCTCAACCCTCCACTGAAAATAAGGCAACGAGTATGTCACCACATCAAAACCAGCACATATATAAAGCACATATATAAAGCACATTATGCAAGAGAATATTGAAAAGTCAAATGAAAATATTAATGCATTAAAAGATTAGTTCAAACAACAAATAGATGTTCTCAAATCATCCCATGTTCAAGCCTAAATGTTTACCCTATAACAACCATTACACACATCACAAGA
The DNA here is from genome assembly GCA_001647135.1 of Pontederia paniculata. NCBI lineage: Eukaryota > Viridiplantae > Streptophyta > Magnoliopsida > Commelinales > Pontederiaceae > Pontederia > Pontederia paniculata. The sequence goes on from LTAE01006336.1 coordinate 23,828, forward strand.
GTTCAACATTGGAAATTAGCAAAAGTAAAATTTACAAAATAAAACCAATGATACTCCACAAAATTCCAACATGAAAACCCTATCTTCTCCTTTGGTTCTTTCTTCCTCTTCAGCAATGGTGGCGGTTCCCCTTTTCCTCTCGAACGTGGAACCCTTCTTTTTACCAAAATCTCAAGTAAACCATATAAAAAATATCAACTCTGGATCTCTCCTCAGTTGGTAAAACCTTCAAGCTCTCTTCAATGGTGGCTCCATTTCTCTCGAAAGTGGGAACCTTTTTTCCTCCTTCCTTCTTGCCTTTTATCCTTCTCCTTTTCTCCAATCAATAGTTGCCACTTGTCCCTTTCTAACCCCTGCCAATATGCCTTGGAAACTATCAAGGAATCTTCTACATCTGTACCACAAAGTCGTCAAAGGAATCTGCAGGAGTTTGTTTTAGTTTTGTCTTCTAGCGGCATTTGGCAGGTAGTGGTGTCAGGGTTTGAACATCTACACAGGTGCCCCCAGGTCCGATATTCCACCATAAATGTGATATGACCCCCGCTAAATGCCTACAAGAGAAATCAGATATTTATTATTCAGAACTTCACTTAAAAGAGTCTTGGGAGTAAAAATATGCACTTGTATTCAGGAAATTTCAAATGATGCAAAGACTATAAGAATATGCCTCGAAATGTATACATAGATGCAACATTCATGGAGAAAGTGTAGACTTTGCATATGAAAACATAGAGTAAATTTCCTGTCATCATAAGTTGAGGTACTGATGGTCGTAACTTTTGAGTTGTTAAAGTGTGAATCAGTTCATAAATTTTAGAATTTTTCTTTTAAATGTGAGACTAATAAGTAGAATCATAATCTTTCATCTGCTTTGAATATCTATCAGGTTGATTCTAGTAATCATGAGTTTTAGGATAACTATTCTTTAGAAATAAGACAAGTATGTAATGGGTTTTGAGATCAATTACAATTGTTTCTTGACCATTTTTCTCAATTAAATGATAGTCTTCATACATATTCTCGTAATGCATATATGATGAATTGCTGCTCTTGTTGATATTTCAGCATCCTTTCAAGAAAAGACAACATTAGGTTGTGTTAAGGGAAGACCAAATGAATAGCATCCTTATCTCATGATGATGTCTATTTGGGGTATTGATGGTCGTAATTTTTGAGTTGCTAAAGTATGAATCGATTCATAAATTTTAGAATTTTTCTTTGAAATGTTTTTAGCTAGAATATCTTCTTAAACAATGTTATCAATGTTACTACGTGAACTTGTTCTTTAATAGGCTCTAGTTGTCCTCGTATAATAATTTTAGGTCTAAAGGTAAATAAATTAGCCTCGAAAGCAATATATTTTTTTCATTTTGTTGTAATATCAAGTTGATCCACTCTTGCGCCCCTTTGAGGGCTGCGCCCGCGCGGTTGTTGCCCACACGGTGGCTGCGTCATGTGAGCAGTTCCCGTGGGCAGGGCTATGCCCGTGCGGACATTGCCCTCGTGGGGCATCGCGCATGGGCTACGCCCTTGCAAGGGCTATGCCCATGCGAGGGCTACCCTCGCGGCACCACACACAGGCTACTCCCTTGTGAGGACTACGCCACTAGATCATAAATTAGCTAGCTCACAATGTTATTCAATTCATAAACACAAAAGATAATAAATTTATTGATGATGACAACACTGATAATGATACAATTAATAGCGTAGATGAAAAAAAGTTCAATTCATTGTCAAGCACTTAAAGACATTTTTTTCTTTTGCTCATGAGTTTTTATTTACAAACTTTTACTTAATCGTATATATAAATATATATATATATATATATATA
>LTAE01006337.1:0-25661 GCA_001647135.1 Pontederia paniculata
GACCGGTCATCCTCTGATCCCCTCTTCTACATATATACTCCTCCATTATCGGTCGCCCTCTTTACATCTTTGGTCAACCGTTTATGCTTCTGCTCCTCATCACATGTATTCTCTCTCTGATATTGGTCGACCGCTTCATATACTTAGGACGCCCACTGCACACATGTAGTTCTTCTGATATATATTACGTGGGCACTGGTCGTCCATTCCTTCAACTCAGGTCGACCACTACTCTGAACTTGAATATATCTTGTTACATAAATCAGCTCAACAAGTCCATCAGTACAGACTGAGTTCACTTACAAATTTGTGATCATTCAAAACATTATCGGGATCCTAGATTCAACATAATTTTTCTTCCTAGTCTAGTCAATTAAAAATTATTTCTCTCAAATCAAAATTGAATGGAGTGTAAGAAATTTTATCTCATTTCACATTCCCCTTCCATCCCTTTTCTTCCCCTCCTCTATTAAACATATATGATCCTCTGTATTTTTTATCATTAAACTCCTTTTATACATTATGAACTAGCATAAGATCATTTGCTCCATTGGAAGATCCAGTTTTACTAGAGGCACAACAGGTCTCAAACGAGAAAGTCCTCTAATGAGCGATGATGGATCATCAAGCATCAATAGCCATTTCTGGCTTAATTTATTCCATCCCTTTGCACTACGACATAATTGTCTTCCGTTTACTTACGCAGAAAGAAGTTCTAGTTTTTGGATGAATTGCAAAAGAAGTTGATGGTTCAAATTGATTTGATAGTTTATTGTATTATTTGGCATGAATTCTGAATCCATAAAAAAATCAAATAAATTAAATTGATTAACAAATAAAAAGTTGAGATTTATTTATAAACTTTTACAATCAAATTCTAAACAGCGCAAAAAATAAAAGATAAATAATAAAAATATTTAATTAAAACTTGAATCCAACTAAAACTACATTGTCGATTTTATTTGTGCAATACACTCTGCATTACTTAACATCCTAAGATCGGTTTCGTCCTTTTATTGGCTTCAATGATATCAGAGTTTGTTCACAATGAACCTCGACGTGTTACCTAAACCATGCTGCTAAGCTTTCTCAACATTTTAAGATTTGTTTTGTTACACTAATGCATTCAATTTGCGAGGTTTCCTTTTCGTCCAATAAGTTGTGTGTTTATGATGATATTCAAAAGGATTATTATTTACTAAGTAGAGTTGAAATAAAGTAGTAAACAATATATTAAAAAAATCACGAATTCGAGTCTCTTAATGCAGAATATTTTGATTGAGAATTTCGTTGTCATAGTTAAATGTGTAACTATTATCTTGCTTATACTGTCCCTCCTATACAGTGTTTGAAGCAAAATCCTAAGCATTCAGGAATGCGGACACTTTTTAGATGATCTTTTTTCTTATTGTTAAACCATTTAACTAGCAGGCGCATTTTGTTTGTCATGTGACTTCTATGTTAGTTCTAGCACATATGTCGAACTAGAAACAAAGATCTGTTTTTGTGATGCCCTAATCATGTCTTCTTGTCATCTATACAAGTGGTAAGTTCACGTGGTAAATCAGTAAAAAGAAACAAAGAAAAGAAGTCACAAGATTAAGTTATGTACCATTAATGGACAAGTGATTTACCTTAGCATTTATATTAGAGTTATTTTCAATAACTTATTTTCACTTTACCCCCCACTTACCTCCCATCAACTTTTACTTTACCCCAGTTGGATAAACTTGCTAATAAAATTGTCTTTTGACCCTTTATTTAATTTAATTTAATTAACTTTAAAAAAATAAAAGAAAATCACATGGTCTTTGAAAAAGATAAGATAAAGGGAGGTCCCATTTATTGTTTTTTTTAAAAAATAAAAGTTAAAATTAAATAAAGGTAAAAAATAATGCATAATTGAAAAAAATAGATTTTAGCACCTAGGATAAAAGGAGAAGTGTTTGGAAAGTTGAGAGGAAGTAAGTGGATAATATTTAAGGAGAGGAAAATAAAACTAACCTTTTTATATTTTTCAAGATTGTTTTGGATTCTCGATGGTTTATACAAAAATGTTTCTCATTTATCCTAGAAAAAAACAATATATTCCGAGACTAATTTTGACGATGTTAGTTTATACACGTCTGGCTATATGAAAACTTCTTTCAAATTTTTTGCCTTTCCTGGTGATGTCATCTGGCACGGCAACTTGTGCAGATGTGTCGAAAACTTTCCAAGATCTCACCATTGAAAACCTCATGACAACTTGTGCCAATATATACACACTGAAGGGGAACTAACAATTTCTCCAGCGGGCACTGAAATGTGCAAAAAGAACTTGAAATGCACACGGATTCTGTTCCTTGTGGCCTTCAAATATTTCACACAGACGACTTCAGCTTCTCCACTTCCGCCAAGAGAGAAGAATTTCCCTGGCAAGATTCTATCAACACATCAAACCTCCTTGATACTTCAGCTTGATAAAGTGCTAACTCATCCGACATAGGTAGCCCATGACGAATGAGAGTCGGTACAATACCCTGCCGGAATGAAAATGAAATCAACAACCAGTTTATTGTCACCATGCTAATGTGGTTGCAATTGAGTATTACTTACGCCATCATTTTTCGAACAACTCCTTCGTAGAAGAGACCTCGCCAACTTACTTTGCAACGATAGCTTCTCAGATGCATTGGTTCTAAATAAGAAACCAGATAGGTGATGAACAGCCAATGTGAAACTAATAGCTCCTCTAGAAGCAGCTCGATCAAGACCACCAGAAGTCCATGATTTAGCATATGCCTCCAGAATTTCTTCATTATCCTGCAAAACATTATTGTATATTGGCTCTTCCCTAGATATGTTTAACTTAGCTATGTAACTACATTTAACAAATGATATACTTGATACAATAATTATACTTGCAAATGGAATGCAAACAACTAATTCCTAAACAAAGAAAAAGTATTTCAACAAGTCAGTACTCCATGTGTTATCAAAGAATAGTATTAAAATCATGACGTGATGACCTTATCTAGACCACATATATCGATGTTCAAATCGCACATCTTGTTTTGACAGCGAAATCACACAACTTCCTGCCTATCTGAACCCTGGATGCCAAGTATGTCACTTTTAGTGCTTCAGTTATTGGGGCATGAGTAACCAATTTTTAACAAAAATAGAACTCGCTCTGACAACATGACATCCAGTGTAAGAATATGCCAGAAGAATGTGGTTTATCATAAAACATGTATCGTTTATCCGAATTTAGTATGTAACAGGCTCAAAGACCCTAATAACTCTCCATGGAAGAACCAGAAACAACATTTCACTCTGCTTAACTTAGTCAGTTCAGTAGTGGTAGAAAAGAAACCAAAACCTCAAACATCAATCATCTGCACTGAAAATCATATTCATCAATCTAAACCAATGAATTTGGCAACAAAAACAAGATCCAAAAGAAATTAAATTGAAACAACTGTACCTCTTGAGGTTCCAGGTATCCTTCAGCTTCACCTATACATTTTTCAATTGGAGGCAGAAGTTCTAGCGCATAGGTATCGGACAGTGTGGCCCATACAGTTCGTCGTGTACTAGTCTCAACAGATCGATGCAAATAGATAGCTACTTGGCGACCAAAAATAATATCGCCATAAGATATAGCAGCAAACTGCTCAGCGAGATTGCCGATGAAAGTATTGTAACTTCCATTAATCATAGTTTGGAAATTAAGAATATCAGGGTTCGAATTAACTTGATTTTCAACCGATGCCGGGGAAGATGATTGAAGCTTCGCACTTTTCTCTGAGAATTGTGCAGATTTTAATTTGTTGAGATGTTGTCCATATATATCTTGCAAAGTTTCAAAACAACCCCTACTTTCGCCATCTTCAAGCACATCCATATTTACATGCAAAGCCATAGATAGAGCATGCAGCTTCCAAACTATATGAATGTCAGACATCAGAGACACTTTAAAAGTGAGCATTAAAGCTGACATTGCCTCCAGGCCTAAAACAAGAAACAGGCCACCTTTCGCCACATCAAGAACATCAGGTGAATAAGTCTTAGTGCTCCTTGAATCACCAATTACACATATGGCACTCAGAGGCCAATGGACAGGAAGCGGCAACCTCTGGTGCACCCACTCTACTAACAAATTGTTTTTACTGATTACTGCCTCTCCAAGATCTACATCCTCATCAATTGTCTCTAGGCGATTGTTTTTATTTCGCGTATCACTACCATGATTTTGTTTATCCACTTTGCTAGAAGATTTCGCTTTAATAGTTAACCATCTCTCAGTATAATGGGAAGTCAAAATTTTGTTGAAATAACTATAATCATCCATACTGTACTGAAAGTCAATTGCTTTCAAGCCCTCAGTATGATGAGAAAAGTAATGAATACAAAAGGCTAGATACTTCAGCACAGGAGCTTGCAGCAAATACTCCCATGTGTTTTGCAATGAAGCCCTACCTCCAGGTCCTACAAGCAAGCAAACACCAAGGATACAATTTATTTTCTCCAGAGCTAACGGATCAACAAAAGCACCAGTTTTCAGTGATCCAACATGGGCATGGTCTTGGTTGGGAATTAAAGGAATGATCTTAAGCAAGTCCAGGAACAATTGTGCATCAGCTTGTGCTAGCAAAACATCAACGGACCAAAATCCTCCACCTGTAGTCCCCCATCCACACCCAATGCCAGGAACAGGTCCTCCTCTACCGAAAACCTCAGTAGATTCCACATCATGACATCTTGTTGACAAAATGGTCATAAACAGAGACAGCATCTTTGGAAATTCAAGTTGAGCCCAGTTAGTAATGCCCTCTTCTAGTATCTTCTCATGTTTCCCTGAACAATATCCTTCGAATGTTCGAGCAGAGATTGCAGATTTAGCTCTGACAACAGAGTTATCAACTAGAAAAGCGACACGGACTAATCCTTGGAGACAATTCACTGCAGATAATGATGCACCCATATTACTTTGTTTTCTTAAATGACAAAGACCACTTGCAAGTGATCCAGTTTCAAGTAGCTCTTGTTGTCCAGAATTGTTTGAATCCGAAAAGTTAAAAAATCTACTTTTAATAATCTCAAGAGCAACTTTAGGCACAAACTCAGGTAACCAAGGCAAATGTGTAGAGCTTTTGTTCAAACTTACATTGGTTTCTGTGCCAATTCTTTCAAGTATACTACAAAACATGTGCAACACTGCTGAAATGACCCAAATCATGCAAGATGCAGAAGCAATTTCAGTTGGATTCATTTTCTTCTTTGGATAATCAATTACCAAATATGCATATGGAACACTTTGTAGTGATAACCAACATATAGCCAAGTCAACCATAGGTGTCACATGGCTCCAAGACCACACTTCCATATCCAAAGAGCCAGTTCCTTGAATACTTAGCTGGTCTGCTGAATGGAGATATGGCAACCTTTGAGCTAGGGCTTCCAGAACCAGGTATGCTTCAGTAGACACGGAAGTGAATTCCTCGAGAAGATTATTCTCAATTAACTTGTCAAATGATGGAAGATTAAGCCATAAGCACAAAACAGGAAAGAAATCTGCAAAATATGTTATGCAAAATCCATAATGAATACACGCTTTCCACAAACGTAATTGCTCAACCATCAAGATAGAACTGGACTTGCAATGTTCCCTTCCCAAATTTATCCACTGGTCAAGAGTAACTGGACTTAAATACCAGCGCCACATTGCCTGCTGAAAAACTCCACGCCTCACAAAATTTAAGCATATTTCTTTCCTGGATTGAGACAATACCTGCATGAAGATATTGTATGAGAGAGTAAAATGTCAAAATAAGAAAGAGAGAGCATATATTCCTAGATAGAAAAACCATTTATTTTAACCAATTCTGAAAAACATTACGTAAATTACGGTAAATGTGCCATTAAAAATTTAAAGTAATATCAGCACAAGACATTCTTGGTGGATTGCTTCCAGTTAGTAATGTGCCACTAGTCAGCGGCACGAATCCAGTTAAACTCCAATAGTATAAACCAACAAGCTCGTAGGTGGACTTGTTGAGGCCTTAAATTCTCTTCAAGAGGTCAAGGGCTCATTCTCCACTAGGACATGCATACGGTGTACCTATTAATTTTCAGTTAATTTGTCTTTCCTTGTACTAGGCCTATGAGCCTCCTTAGTAACCGAAAAAGAACTCCAATAATATAAAAAAACTTCTTCTCAATCTTCTAAAGCAAGATTTTCTACTGTAGAACTATTTTGTGGAATGTGTAATGAGCAACTAAATTTGGTTCATATGATGACCGGAAATACACAAAATATACTACAACCATAGGGTCATTTCACACATCAATTTCTCTGTGGGTTGATGTTAGCAGACAGTTTTCACTTTTAGCTACCATATAGAACATTCACTTAGATCCAAGAAAAGGTAAAATATGCTCTCCCCTAAGCAAAGTTTTTTTCTTGCAGAAACCTAGTATTGTTAAAAAAAACTAGGAAAATCCGCATATATATCATGAAAAAGAATATGAAATAAAATAGGACTTATAAGCATGTCAATTTAATTAAACCGCCACCAAGAATGCAAGTGGTAGACATTGCAGATAACTCGGAAGAAAAAAATATTATAGGACAAAAGGAAATTGTTTTTTTAGTGAGAAGAAAATTTTAAGCAACACAGAATTAGGCATTTTAGTATGATTGCCTTAAGTAATTGCTTTAAGGATGATAGAACCCTGAGCTTGCAAAGAGAACCAAAGTTCACTTTGGAGAATAATGCTATTTAAGGTGAGAACCTGACCTTTAAGAGAATAATTGCTTTCGTCTGCAAATGATACATTTCTGCAATACTTTGTCTGGTAAATATCTTAGTAAATGTTTCAATAAGTTCTGGACATTCCATAATAGCATCTGCGCATGTAGGAGAATGCCTTGCAATAGCAATGAGTACAGAAATTAGGGATTCTTCTAAAGCTGATTGTGGATAGACCTGAATCATAAGAAAACATTCAGTAACCTCCATAACATATTCATAAACTTGTATTCAATAAGTATGTAAAAAAACAAAAAAGAGAGTCCAGACACCTCCATAACATATTCATAAACTTGTATTCAATGAGTATGTAAAAAAACAAAAAAGGGAGTCCAGACGTGATCAAAGCAAATTATACTTTACTGAAAGTTTCATATCTTGTGAGGTCTTTGTGCATCAAATATATTCATAGGACCATTGCGCAAATGCACCAACTAAAAAGATATTTTGGCCATTTTAAAGATCATTTTTTTTCTGGTAGACCATATTCTACCTCATATGCACCACCAACAGCATGAAATAGAAGTTTTTAAATATAAAAAGAACTCCTATATTTTAAAGATCTTTTTTTTCTGGTAGACAATACTCTACCTCATATGCACCAATTAAAAGCATGAAATAGAAGTCTTTAAATATAAAAAAACTCCTTAATAACTAACTTCTCATTCCGAATATATTTGCATGAAAGAATAACCATATAAGCCGATGATGATCTTCCACATTGAGTACATATATGGTACAATCTCTCTCTTCTATTTCACTTCAAAGGCATCTTTCTTCTTAAACTTTCCTTTCACAGTTCCACATGTAGAAAACTAAAAACAACAGAAAGGTTCAGGCTGGTCCAGTACACAAATCAGTCACTGATAGCTTGCCCAAAAACACACTTGATAAAAAATTGAAGAAAAATGTATGGTATTCAATTATCTATCGATATAAGCAATCATGTGTGCACCTGCAAGAAATAATCTCCATATGTTGAAGTACCTAATGCTTAAGCTAAAGCACTGCATAATACATTCAGAGAAACCTAGTGATGATCTTAACTTCAAATACAATTTTCACTCGGGTGAAGATTCAATTCACCTTGATCCAAGGTTAACTACAGGATACTTTCCATGTCACTCCAAAATTTTGAAGAAAGTCTCTAAGAACAGAAAGAAAAGTCAAATGTTCTTGTTCATAGCATCTAAATTAGAATAATCTAAGTCGTCATTTAAAGCAATAAAATCCCACCTGAATCAAATTAAGCAGTTATTTTTTTCTCTTCCATAAAATAGATTCAACCAGAATTCTACCTAATCCGGGCCCTTCGGGAGCTCAACAACGACGCCTCCCCAGGCCCGGATGGTTTCCTGGTCTTCTTCTACCAGGAATTCCGGCCGGTGGTCAGGGGGGACGTCATGGCGGTCATCCAAGAGTTCGTCAGTGGGAACCGGGGATTCGAGCGCCTCAACCAGTTCTTACTGTTCATGCTGCCGAAGCGGACGCCCACGGAACGTGTGAAGGATTTCAGGCCCATCGCCATATCCAATGACATCTACCTCTTGGTGGCTAGGGTATTGGCGAACCGGCTTCGTAGGTGTTGCCGGGCCTCATACACCCAGCATAGTCAGTTTTCATCCGGGATCGTAGCATCACTGATAGCTACACCATGGCCGCAGAGATAGTGGCAAGTTGGAAGAGAACCGCCTGCCCAGCATTCCTATGGAAGGTGGACTTCTCCAAAGTATATGATTCGCTCTCATGGTCCTTTCTTTGGCAGGCTTTGCAGGTCCGTGGTTTCCTGAGACCTGGATCGCTTGGATAAAGCGATGCATTACTACCGCTTCATTCTCGGTCCTAGTCAACGGAACGAGGTCAGGGAGATGGGTGCAGCCACAGAGAGGGGTTCGACAGGGCTGCCCTTTGGCCCCCATGCTCTTCGTGATGGCTGTTGATGCTCTTGCTAGATGCACTTACGCAGCCTGCAGGGCCGGGATCATTGGTGGCTTTGCAGGGAGTCTGGTGCCGATTCTCTAGTATGCGAAGGATACAACCTTCTTCATCGAGGGCACGACTCTTGAGGCAAGACCAGTGTAGCATGGATACGGGTACGGTACCGGTACGGGTACTTCATTTTTTCAGAAACTAGGATACGGGTACGGCAGTATATTAAATATAATATCTATATAATAAAATGTTAGAAATAAAAAATATTATATTTATTTGGTATAATTGAAGAAAATATAAAAGATGGACAATGAGCTAATTCGGTAATTCTTAAAAAATAAATCAGCAAATAATATTTCACCTTATTAAAATAAAGTAAGTGGGTAATAGATGTCAACCTTTTTAAATGCTCTCTAGTAACTAGGTGGCATTTAAGTTTCCACAACAAGTCACGAGCCAGCCCATTTAGGTTCCCAAAGTAAAAAATCTGTATACATCCATAAACAAATCTGAGGTATGTGAACAGTTTTCTTTCTCCCCAAAGCTGCAGAAGATAGACTTCTCATCTCACCGGACGTGTGATAGAGGATTACTCTTTTAGAAAAAAGTAGAGGATGAACCTTCTCCGGCTCACAGTCGAAGAAGAGCATTAGTAAAGGTGACGATAGATCCTTTCTTTTTTTTCTTTATTCCATTAGTTCACCACTTCTCTAGTCTCTACATCTTCTACCATCACAATTTTCTTTGATTTTGTAGTATTGTCCGACAAAAAAGCGTACCCAAAATCGTACCGTATACGTATCCAGCAGCGTACCCATCTTTTAAAAAATAATTTTTAATTAGGTACGTGAGGGTACGCGTACCCACACGTACCTAGAGCGTACCTGTACCGGGTACGTACCCGGTACGGGTACTTGGAGGAAACAGGCGTACCCATGCATCATAGGGCAAGACAAATAGCCATTATGGTGGAGCTCTTTGGGACAGCCTCGGGTCTTCATATCAACCATGCCAAATCGGCCTTCATTCCCTTTGGCATGGTTGCGGCGGAGACAACTAGCTGCGCAAAGGAACTCCGCACACCGATTGGCTCCTTGCCGATCACCTACTTGGGCCTGCCGCTATCGGATCGACACATCGGTTCGCGAAGTTGGACCCGGTGATTGAACGACTAGAACACAGACTTCAGGGCTGGAGTTCGAGACTGCTATCGAGGGGTGGCCGTTTGGTTCTGCTACGATCGGTTCTTTCAGCACTTCCGACATATTATATGTCAGTACTTCGGATGCCCGGAGCAGTTATTAGGAGGATTGATTCACTGAGGAGCAGATTTTTTTGGCAAGGCAGTGGACAGAACAGACGAGTGCATCTGGTGGCATGGCAAAGTATCTGTCGACCCACATCGCAAGGCGGATTAGGAGTCAGAGATCTCCGCTACGCCAACTGGACTCTTCTAGCCCAGTGGGCGGGCCGCATCATGGGTCCCGAGGATAGTCTATGGCAGACGGTTTTCACCACGTGCTATGGTCAGGAGCTATCTTGAGATTCGAGGATTTATCTCCCACGAGGGGCCTCAGGTTTTTGGAGGGGAGTGGCACCGGTACTTCCACAAGTACGCGTACTCATGAGGCCGTCGCTCGGCTCTGGGGAGGCCTTTTCTTTTTGGCAGCACGAGTGACTCCCGGGAGGTACTTTACAGACTGCCTTCCCCCGACTATCGGCGTTAGCGGCACACCCGGCAGCATCAATGGCAGACTCATGGTCCGAGGCCGGCGGTAGGGGATCCGGCTCGTGGACCCCAGTGTTCAGATCTACCCTGTCAGATCAGCGCATCGCAGAGCTCCTACTACACCACCAGAGGATCGCCCCAGTCCGGCCAGACCCCACACGACATGACGGGTGGGTTTTGGACCCATCGCCTTACTCGACCCGCAGGCTCTATTCGCATTTCCTCCCATATGCCACCATCTCAACAGAGCTTAAGATGGACTGCAGATCTATTTGGCGTCTATGGATACCTCTTAAAGTCAAGATCTTCACTTGGCTTATGCGGCGTGGCAGACTTCTCACCCGAGCATACAAAGCGAGATGGGCACCTCAGGCGGAGACATCCTGTGTTTTGTGTGAGGATGCGATGGAGGATATCACGCACTTGTTTTTTCGTTGTCCGATGGTGCGGGAGATCTGGCGTCAGATGGGCCGACTGCTCACATTCCCTTCAGAGGCAGAGGACTTCTGGCGGCCTCTATGCGCTACTGCAAGCCGGAGGCAGGGATGGAGACCCCTACTGGCGACGTTCTTGGCCGGTTCCTGGGCCATCTAGCTCCAACGCAACCGGACCATTTTTTGTGGGGAGAGAGTCCAGGTTGAGGCTGTTGTACACCATATTTCTTTTCTCCTTCGGGAGTGGGGTTTTGGGTAGGACGCTTTGTATCTTCGGATTCTCTCACCTTTCTGCCGCTCTTCCTTCGAGAGCGTTTAATTGTACATAACATTTTCATATATTTTATATATACATGGATGACAACCGCACTATCGGGGGTCATCCTTTTCCCTCTCAAAAAAAAAAAAAAAGAATTCTACCTAAGATTGCCTTGGTATTCTAAAACCACCTTGATCATTACATATGAGAAGAAGATATCAGAATTCTGGAGTTGGAATTGGAACTACAAAGTGTTTCTCATTGCATATTAAGGGTAACCTTATTGGATCTTTTCCTCAGCCTTCGGCTAGAAATCATAGTAAAACCAAGTAATTTTTGCTCTTTCATATGATATCTTAAATAGATTAGATTGCTGAACAAAATTAGACTATTATTCTATTAAAAGAAGCTTAACAATTAGAATACTTAAACCAATCATTAATCATGGCTAGTTCCAGTGGCAAGCACATAACAGAGCCTAAAAGTACGGAATAAAGATGGAAATGATGTGCAAACTTGTAAAACAAAGTTTAATGGCAAGAAATTGAGCATACTAACCTCCAAAAGGCAACAAATCCTTGGAAGCATTCCCATCCTAACTAGACCAGCAGCAACATCTTGTCCAGCCACAGTAACATCATCTTTGATTGTAGGCTTCTCTTCATTTTCATTGTCCTCATCATCCTCTTCATTCTGATCGTGGTGAAGGATAATGTTTGAAGACTTTGCACTATATTTCCAGTAACCACTATGAAGAAAACCATCATCTAGTTTGGGCCTACTCCGGAATATTGGAGCACTAAAAGTATCATTCTCAGCAGCAGAAAGCTTCTGAATAACATGAGCCACAAATCAGATAAAACTACATTAAACATACTAGTAATTCTCTCGAGTCATACCTCTTTAATACTGAAGTAGTTCTCATTGACATCACTGGACAGCATACACTCAATTGCCCTCAAACTAGCCAAAACCACAGAATCATGATTGTCATCCAATGCAATCCTGAAAGGAGCATTAAGTTTCGTTAATAATGAAAAAGGTACAGGAGCATGCGACTAGTATGTAAAATACATAATATCAACACTTCAAAGGTAACTGATCTATCAGAATATGACCATTTGTTTAGTGATACATTGTAGATGAAATGATATATTTCTCAAACACAAATCAAATATATTTGACACATATTAAATGAAATATGGTGCAAGGTTTCTTCTGAAATAACTGTTGATGCCATGTTTACAAACACACAAACTATTCCACTTGTACCTTAGTGCAAGAGCCATCTGAGGTTCAGGACCAAGTGCAAAAGCCCAAATTGCTTGCCAATCAACCAATTTTTCACTGGGCATCTTGTCTTTAAAATCATACCAATTATCTGTTTGCTGCAAGTTGTGCAGTGCTTTATTCAGAATAGAAGCCAACATCTGCACGGCAATTGCACGTTGCCCAGGTATCTGAAATGAAAACGAGAAAAAGATTGAGATGATAAATTGGATAGATGTGGCCACTCGCAAAATACAAACATGACATCTTCGAAAGAAATAAGTGAGGGGCGCATAAACCCTGTGTAAGAAAAGGAACTATAGGGTTCACAAATTCATGTATGGTTCAGAGGAGTGCACAGGGGAAAGAAAATAACAGAAAATAGATGATCCTCATTTGAAAGTTTAGCAAATCCAATATTCTAAATTGCTTGAAACTGCACACAACATGATGCAAGGTGTAGATACACTGCTGCAAAATGTATAAAGAACACACACGAGGAGTTTATTATAGTCAACCTGCAAAATATGTGCAACAAGATGTCTGGCCACATCAATAAATGACAATTCAATAATTTCTGCAATCAGTCAGCCAGTGCTTATGTTGACCTAAATCCACAACACACGGTCACATATTTGTAAATAGCTGAATAATTAGGGACAAGTAGAAACTTATTTTCAGTTTCAGTAGAATAATTAAAAATAGACCTATTAGAATCACAGTAACCTAGGTTCAGTTGAGCTGCTGACTAATGTTAGAGGGGATGATAGTTTTGAATATTTTTTCCATACTTTCCTTCAAAAGACGAAGGAAAATGCAAAGAATCAACATCAAGAACTTGCCTCCAACCTATTCAAAAGATCCTTTCCACTTAGGTAAGAAGTCATTTGAGGCCAGTATCAGCTTGAACATCTCTCATCTGGTACCATCGGGTAATATAGAAGTGCCGACTCCTGTGGGTTGAATGATGACAGAGGCATGAGACTGAACATTCAGTCCCCAGAAGGAGGCATGGTGATCAAAAGAGAACTTATGAGCTCAGCAGTTTCATGATCATATCAATTTGGGTCGCAGCAAAGGTTAGGTATCCATTGTGAAGATAATGCTATCTTAAAAAAGTTTCTTAGATCAAATTAAAAGGACTTGTGCTTATGTCTTCTATCAAACATATTCACAAAACATATCATTATAGAAGCACAAACAGAACAAACAGAAACAAGAAATATACAAGCACAGTTTGCAGAAGCATAAGTGAACACAAACAGACCATGCTCCGAGAAAGTACTACAGCTTCATTGATTGTATAGCCAACAGCAGCAGGATCCCCTTCAGTTCGAAGATAGTCACGTTCACCTACATTCTCAACAGCATAAACCCCAACATACTGCTTCTCACCTACAAAAGAAATTTCAGACAGATCAAGTAGAGGAAATAAACAGTTCTGACTTTCTAATCTTGAAAGACATTCATAACAAGCATTCATTGTCAGCTATGCTGCATAGAAGATGGTATTCGACTTTTTTTTCATATAACCCATATTCTTGATAACAAAAACATGCATACCATTAGGTTGATCCTGAGTAGAATCGATGTTCAGAATATTCCCATCCAAGGAAAATCTTATTGCCCTAACATTCTCAACTCTCTCACTCCATGCCTTCCATGAGCTACTATTGCGTTCACCTGTTGGCATCCAATCTCCAGGTGGCACTGCAGCTCCTGCATTCTTTCCATCATGAGCTGGCCCATCAGTTGCCGAGACCTGCTGCTCCATCTGATGATTTCCTTTGATGTTTTCCTTGTTCCTTAGCTTTTGACGCCCTCGCTTTTTCAGCATCTCTACCATGGCTGGATCCATCTTCTCCATTATTTCAGCCCGTGCATTGGCTATCTCACCTGCTGACATCTGATTCAGTCGAGCAGAATTCTCAACGTCAATGTCATCCATGAGAGATTCGGACCCCTGACCAGCACGTTCCATTGTTTCAATATCGTCAACTACAGGTTTATATTTAGCCCTGATTTTATTTCCATCACTAAGAACTGCAGAGTCTGAAGACGTGGGCATCACTGCTTCAACATCCATATTCTCAACACCAGGGCTTCTCTGGTTCTTAGTGGCAACTTCACTCAACTTGTTTGGCATCACACCTATAGCATTTTCAGCTTTGCCAATGAAATGACTACTATCTCCGCATTCCCTAACAATTTTATGGCTTGCTACATCTTCCCCAGTCCTTTTCACTTCTGTTTTCTTCGTTTGAGCGCTACCAGAATCAAGCTCTCTCCAAGTGCTAAAGTCCATGTCCTTCTTCTTCCTAGTCCTTACAGGATTAGCACCGGGCGCTATCGAATAGTCTGTTTCGTCCTTATCTTCTTCCATTCCATCCTCATCTGCATCGACCATGGCCGAGCTCATAGGACCCCAGTGCTACAAGATTCCATAAAAAAGGGAAACAATAATTGCAAATTGGTGCCGTAAAGAACGAAAGGGATCAAAAGGAGGAGTTCTTGGCGTACCGGGCCATGGGATCGATGGCGGGCGACGGGGAAAGGGAGGACGGTGGGCTGGACGAAGGAGGAGGGGGCTGAGTGGGAGGAGGTCGAGGAAAAACCCTTCTCGACGATGCTGCCCACGAGGCCTGGAGCGAGTTGGAACTCCGGTACCAGCTTCCCCGAGGCAAAGGAGGCGCCTTTTGGATTCTGAGAAGAGGAGCGGGGATTCTTCTTCTTGCTAGGTCTCTCTGCATCCATCTGTTACGCCGGAGAGGAGGTGACGGAGGCCAGTCGCGCGAAGGAGATGGGTTGCGCTGGAGAGGGCGGCGGCGAGTGCCCCGGCGTTTGTCGCCGTATAACGATGAGAGCAAAAAAAAAGGAGGTTCTTTCCGACGGTCCTCTCAGGAGGAGTAAAAGCCAAGTAAAAAAAGGCAACAGACTGAAGACTCGCAAAGGGGTTTAAGGAGGGTCGAAATATATTCATATNGATGAGAGCAAAAAAAAAGGAGGTTCTTTCCGACGGTCCTCTCAGGAGGAGTAAAAGCCAAGTAAAAAAAGGCAACAGACTGAAGACTCGCAAAGGGGTTTAAGGAGGGTCGAAATATATTCATATTAGTTTTTCTTATTTTAAGAAATATATATATATATATATATGTATATATATTTAAGATAGATTTTTTTAAATGTCGTTTAAACTGGGATTAAAATTTAGAGGAATATGTATAAGAATAGTCTATTGAGGCATTTGAATTAGAATAAAAAGAAATAAAATATTTAGGAAAACAAATAATATTAAAATAATCTTAGTTATATTAGTTAATATGCATATTTTTTTATAATGAATATATAATTATTAGTTATAACTATAGACTTAAAAATATTCAATTAAACATAATTAATTAATAGTCATTATGCTAAGAATTATTATATTTATAATTTTCAAAAAATAAAGTTTAAAAGAAATAAAATGTGTGAATTTCTAGAGTCCTTAGGAATAAATTTAATTTAACTTTTTGAATTATATATGGGTGGCTTGACGATTTTTTATGTGATTTTATAAAATCGAAAAGTTGATCAACTTAATACTAATTTATGGGGTGTTTGACAAAAAATTGAGAATAACTCGATATTTTCTTTTATAATCCCAATCCAAACGTCCCTTAAGGTTAAAAGTTATTTTTTGATATAAAGTTTTAAATGATATTTTTTACTCATGCTTTAATTTTTTTATTTTGTTAGGCTTAGTCATATTTATTTGGTGAGAACTTTCAAAATGACCCAGTTTTAGGTTGATGATGATGATGATGATGAATGTGTTATTTATAGAAGAGAAAACAAAAATGATTACATGTTGAATATGTTTATTTTGTCGTATGTTTACTTCAATTGTTATATTAGTATTAATTTGTTATAATATTCTCATCTTTTATTTTGCATGGATGAGTATAAGCAATCATTTTATACTATTTTCAATTGAAAAAGCATAAAATATATAATTTAATAAGTTAAGATTACGAGTTAGAAGGCTGTACGAGTCTACAATGAACTACCATGGATCTTTATTAAAGCAATCTTTCCTCTTCTTTACCATATATAATGAGAAAAGATATCACGATTTCATGGCTTATTCACCTTAACAGAGTTCTTTATCATGTTTTTTCTTTATTTCATTTGCGTGTGCACAAAATTATACTTGCAAGGATTCAATGTAACACTCGACAATATCAAGTAACTAAAAATAAAAGGATACAATTGAAAGGGATGTTGCAACATCAACAGTAACATCAATGGTAACTAACGAAGGCTTATGGAACTGGGACGCCATCCTCCCACATATCCGAGAGCAAGAGGCAGCCACACTCGCACTCATTCCACCACCAACAAGAAATGTTGAACCAGACACTCTTTACTGGAGCCTAGAAGTTGTTGGCATCTATAGTGTCTATAGTGTGCGCTCAGCATATACACTAATTGCTGGAACCCCTTGGAACACAAAAGACCCCATTTGGAAACATATTTGGCGATGGAACGGACCTCAAAAACTCAGACACTTTCTCTGGCTTTCTGCACACAACAAATTGCTAAGAAATGAACAGAGAGTCAAGAGATCCTTAGCTGCATCTAGTGCGTGTCTGAAATGTCTAGAAATAACCGAATCTACACTGCACATTCTAAGAGGCTGCATACCAGCGAGAGAGATATGGCTACATTTGATACCAACACACTTTCACAGTCGATTCTTTGCTGCCCCACTCAAAGATTGGCTCACCCTCAATATGCAGTTAAACATCCGCATCAACGACGACCTTCACTGGCCAATTGTATTTGGCACTACCTGTTGGTGGCTATGGAAATGGCGGTGCTGCCGCACCTTCGACACAGAGTTCAAAGAACCGAGAGACAGAACAAACTTCATACTACTGACGACTGAATCGTACGAGATTGCGCACAAGTGGTCTCTCACCTTGAAAGGCTGCCAACAGTCCCAAACGACCATGGCCTGGAACCCCCCACCGGAAAATTGGATCAAATGCAACACAGACGCAGCTTTCCTTTCAAATACAACTCAACTCATACCCACATATTCATCAGCAGGAGTAATCGCGAGAGACCACAGTGGCAATTGGATATATGGCACAATGGGAGCAACTACCGCCCTCTCACCACTTGAAGCAGAACTCCACGCCATCCTTCTCGGTATTAAACATGCAAGAAAGCAACAGTTCACACGAGTTATCATCGAGACGGACTCTAGAGTTGCAGTTGATCTCTTAAGCAATCCAACCACTGTCGGCCCCCACTTAGCAGAGATTACCAGCATAATATGTAAGGAGCTAACTTATCTACCAAAGGTCAAACTAAACTACATTCCACGTGAAGCCAAATCATGTGCTGACTGGCTAGCCAAACTAGCATCTCACTCTAAAGCTCAAGAACAGGACCTCCAACTCCCTCCAAGTATCCTTGGACGTCTTCTTTTCGTAGACAACCTAGGGATGTTCATATCTCTCTTGTAACTTAGTTTGTATCATCAGACTATGCCTCTTCAATCACCGAAAAAAAATAAAAGGATACAAAAGGAAAGATAAAGTAAGATAATAAATAATATGATTAGAATTAGAAAAAAATTATAAGTCAAAGTCAAATTACTTTAATATCTCTAGTTCTTTCAAATTAGTTTGCAAGAGACTTCTAATCATAAATAAATTCTCTCTAGGAGTTTTCTTACCCTATAAATAAAGCTCAACACTCAACAAATTCAAGAAAATAATAATAATTACCAAAAGGTCCAATACGGATCATGTCCAATCAGGACATGGGTTGTGTTGCATCAAACTCGCTAGGAAAGAAGGATCAACATGGATCGTGTCCAAATGGAATATGAGGCATGTTGCTCTCAAATGATTGTCAAACACCAACGTGGGTCATGTTCAAAGTGAACACAAACTATATTTTGCTGACTTCGAGATAAATATGAATATTTATTTAGATTGAATTCAGGATAAAGTAGAATAAGAGATATTAAGTCAACTTGAATTTGGATTATACTCGAGAAAAGCGCCGATAAATAAAGGTCTGCAGAAGAAAGACCCCCATTATTCTCTCTCTCTCAAGCCCAAGTACTAGAAAGTCTCTCTCTCTCTCTCTCTCTCTCTCTCTCTCTCTATCTCTCTCTCTCTCTCTCTCTCTCTCTCTCTCTGAGGACTAAAGAAAGAACAAGAAGAACTGTCATGTGGGAGGAACAAAAAGGAAAGATTAACAATAATCAGGTATGTAACTAGAATAATCAAATATAGGGTCTATCATACGTTTAAGATGGTAATAAGCATTTACATGAAAAATAAGTAGGATTTCGAATTCTACATGATGATATAAAGATTGTAGTTATTAGTTAATCAATTGTTAGTTTAATCATGGGATGGAGATGAAATCAACATTGACATTTGCATTGGCATCATGATAACCAAACGTTGATCGTGTTGTGTTTGTTGATCAAAACATTCGCATCTTTCGGATGTAGGTCACGTCCCTAGGACCACGACGGGGTGGAGAATGAACACAGACCACGTTGATCCTTGACGTGGACTATGTTCGATGAAGTGAGGGCAGTGCCACCACATCGGATAACAAACACGAGTTGCACCGGCATTGGAGCGGAAAATAGAGGAGAATCAACTCTCGAGAACAAGTCGTGTGCTTCCCAAACCGTGTTCTTCGGGACGACGACACACGCAAACCATAAACCTAGAAATGGACCGCATCACCTAAACATGGACCACGTCACTTGAACCGGTTTGGATATAAATAAGAACGTGGGTCAAGTAATCTTAAACTGAAGAGCGCTTGACGTGAACCGTGTTACCCAAATACGACTCGTGTCCAAAGTGAATGCGAAATGGATCAAGTTGAACCCGATCCATACTATTAATGTGGACCATGTTCGATTATGAGATGGTCCTTGTCCTGACAATGAACACTTTTCCAAGCTTGGAAAACGGATCGTGTCCACCATGGTTGTGGGCCGTGTTCCCACATGCAGAAAAATGAAGAAAAGGGTTTATACTGATGATTGTATGATGAAATGTTCTTGGATCATAAAATATAAATAGGTTTAGATAATAGGGCTTAAAATGAATAATTACATGTGATTGAATTTATGCATGAATGATATGATTTGGTTCTCAGTGAATTGATAATACGGGTCTCAAATGTGGGGTAACTAGGTTACTTCACAAACAATTGTTTATGGGTTCCCTCGCAAAGTTCTCAAACTCTCGAGTTTAACTCTTAAACTCTTACGTGTTTATGAGTTCACAGTCATAACCAGTTAACTCGAAACAGAATCTTAACTTGGAGTAAACTCAGGTAAACTTTTGAGTGAACTCGGTAAACTCTTTAGACTTAAACTCTTGAGTTAACTTCATAGACTCGATGGATACATAAGTAAATTAAAAACATATGATATTGAGATTTATTAAGTATTTTAAAAATATTATTTGAAAAATATAAGATGAAATTAAATAGCTATGCCATTTATCCCTCATTTATATATTTATAATAATTCACTATTTTAAAATAATTATAATTTACAATTAGTTATTTTTTATGTGTTTGATTTCATGTTTCACTTTGTTTTGAAATAAGACAAGTAATTAATAGTAATTGACAATTTTTTCATGTGATTTCTACTCTTCTTTTTTAAAATGATATTTGTTTAATAATTAAATTCTATCTTATGTGATAATTTTATAAGTAGTTCACTATCTTTCATAATTTTCTTTTAGAATGACATCTTTTTTATTATATGTGAATAGTAATAAGATGAATATTATTATCTTTTAACTCATAAAAATCTTCCTGTCTTCAAATTATCAATCAAATAATTAACATATCATATTATTTATCTTACTTTTTTATCAAAAAATAATAAAATAATAAATATGTTTTAAAGTCAAAGAAGATTATCATAATATCTTAAAAAAAGATATTCTGTCACATGGTGTGGGTGATCTTTTGGGGACGTTACAATTAGGTATCAGAGTCTGATGAGAGATAGTTCTTACTTATCTCTAACTAAGTAGAGTCAATATGCAAATATCATGAACAATCACCACGTCATAAAAAAAGGTTATGATTCAAGTCTTAAGGAGGTTATCGAAAGGGAAATAAGAAAGAGTTAATATTTGTATTCTATTGTTGTAAATGTAGATGGCTCCAAGGAGTCACACTAATTGAAAGACAATAATAAAGATAGACGATAATACTGAATTTGAGGATAAATTCATTTTTAAGGAGGTTATTATGTAATACTCAACAATTTCAGGTAAGTAAAAATAAAAAGATACAAAGGAAAGATAAAGTAAGATAAGAGAAATTATGATTATGATTAGGAAAAGAATAGTCAAAGTCAAATTATTATAATATCCTTACTTTTAATCAAATTAGTTTACAAGGGACTTCTAATCATAAGCTAACTCTATCTATAAGGGATTTTCTTTCCCTATAAATAGGACCCAACACCCAACAAATTCATGGAAATATGAATAACTAATAAAATGTCCAACACAGACCATGTCCAACCAGGAAATAGCCCGTGTTGCAGGCAAACTCACGTATTGAGAAAGGAAGGCTTGATAGGGATCGTGTCTAGATAGCACACAGGTTGTGTTGCTCCCAAAGATTGTCAAACTCCAACGTGGGTCATGTTCAAAGTGAACAAGGGCCGTGTTGTGCCGACTCCGAGATAAATATAAAAAATTATTTAGATTGAATCTAGGATAAAGTAAAATAAGAGAGATTAAGTTGACTTGNACACACACACACACACACACACACAAGACTACAGAAAGAAGAAGAAGATATGCCGTGTGGGAGGAATAAGGAGGAAAGGTTAACGATAATCAACTATGTAACTAGGAGGATCAAATATAGGGTTTATCATATGTGTAAGATGATAATAAGCATTTACATGAAAAATAAGTAGGATTTCAAATTTTGCATGATTATATAATGATTGTAGTTATTAGTTAATCAATAGTCTAGTTTAATCATGAGATGGAGATGAAATCAACATCGGCATCATGATAACCGAACGCCGATCGTGTTTCGTTTGACACAAATCATGTTCGTTGATCAGGACGACCACATCTTCTAGACACGGTCATGTCCCCAAGACCATGGTGGAGCAGAGAATGAACACGGGTCACGTTGCCACTTAAAGTGGACCATGTTCGACGAAGTGAGGGGAGTGTCGCCACGTCACCACCACATTGGATATCAAACATGGGTCATCTCGCACCTTGATGCGGGTTGTGTTCGTCATCAACATACAAGCAAAAAATGGAGGAGAAACAACTTTTGGGAATGGGTCGTGCTTCACAAACACGGACCATGTTCCTAGGATGGCCGCATATGCAAACCATAACCCTAGAAATGGGGTGCAACACTTAGACGCAAACCATGTCACTTGAACCGGTTCGGATGTGAATCGGAACGTGGGCCGAGTCACCTCAAATCAGTCACATCAATATTAAATCGAAGAGCGCCTAACGCGGGCCATGTTATCCGAACATGGGTCGTGTCTAGAGTGAGCACGATTCAGATAGCGTTGAATCTGGACCTGCACTATTGATGCAGACTATATTTGATTATGACATGGGCTGTGTCCTAACAATGAACATGTGGCCATAGCTTGGAAAATGGACTGTGTCCGTTATGCATGCTAATGTGTCCTAAAAATATCGCTAGCAAGTGCACTAGTCATTATCAAGTTAAAGTTAAAGATGAGTTGAGTTATGATTCCCACGAGGATTGTACTCTTACCCTAGTCTAATCTCACAAACTAATGAGAGAGGTACATTCTATTCCTCTTTAGGATTAGCCAACCATCCCAACTCTAAGAGATTGACCGTTCCTCTCCATGATAGACAATCTAACCTAATAGGAGAGTTTAGATGCTTGAAGATGAATTCTTTAAACTATGAATTATTCCTCTCTTGAATGTTAATCACACATACCTCAGACAAACGACATTCCTATAGGATGCTATCTAAGTGCGGTATGTCATGCCTTGAATTAAAAACTTCAAAAAATCAATTCATAAATCAACAAGAATTTGAATATTCTATTCCTATCCATGATGCTAATAGGATTGACAATCTTAGAAAATTTATGATCAACATTAATATGTACATGCATACATAAAAAATATTGAATAAACTAAAATCAATTAAAATAACTAGGGTCCATCCAATTTTCCCTTGCAAAAAAAAAAATTCTCCAAAAGAAAAATCTAAACTGGATACATGGGAGTTCATCCTTCAAAAACATAAGATAAGAATATACAACAGAGATTTTCACAAAATAATAACACCTTCATGACGTTGTCTTCAAAAAATTCAACAGGGCTTCATCTTCTCCGCGTGTAGGCACTCAGGCTTGAAGATAACCCCCAATGGAGTTTCTAAGGGTTATTTTTATGTTGGAAGAGTCCTGAGTTGATAAACTTCATCTTGGAGAAGATAATGTTAAATTCACGGCTCATATCTCCAAAAGATAACTCAAAACGACCTCAAAATCACAAATGAACTTTTCACCAAAAATTCTGACCGAACTTTTTGGTTTTTTCTATTTCTTTGGTGATATGATTGACCATGTAAAGACGCATGTATATGGGCATTGTCATGGCCCGTGACTCAAACGTCACGATCGTGATCGAAAGTAGCATTGTTTTTTATGTAACATCATGACTCGTGATCTGGGAATCACAATCGTGACTAAAGGATAGGTCTTGTTCTTATGTACATCATGGCCCATGATCTGTCCATCACGGTCGAGATCGAATGGTCTTCAATCTTCATGTTATGTCATGACCCATGAGTTGTCTGTCACGGTCGTGACCGAAGTGTGCGTCCTTCGATGTGCTCACGAGTGTGTGCCTATATCACGATCGAGTTTCACTGGTGTGGACACAGGTTGTCACGACCGTGGCATGCAAACAAAAAATATATATTTACTCCTCTTTATTCAGATTTCACCCTAGATTTTTATGGTCTTCTTTCACCATGCTGTCAAATACCCTGGACACATGAAAACACAATATTATGCAGAATTTATCTCCAAAAATTAAAATGAAGTGAATTGAAGAGTAAAATTATGCATATAGTGATGAAATAAAATGCAATGAAAAATATGATTAATTTAGGACGCATCAAACTCCCCCAAACTTAAAGTCTTGCCCTCAAGAAAATTCCAAAGCAATACTCAAGACTATTTCATCATAACATATATTTTGCAGACCAATACTTTTCTTGCACCCTCTCTTTCTTGCTCCTCACTAGCAATGCATGTTCATCAATCCTCTTGCTTCCCAATGTCCCTCATATCTTATAGACAAAGTTTAACAAATTACAATATTAATGTTGAAGGCAAAAGTATTCCTGAACTTATACTTTTAAACACTAAGAATAAATATAATGTCATTTTTAGGACGTCTCACTTTCAATTAGAGTTGCACAAAGAAGTCCATGTAGTGGACTTTCGACTGATGGATCTCATACCAGATAGCCTTAGGTCATCATGATTTAAGAGTCTCCTACGGGTCTACTTACCCGAGCATTCTCAGGTATTGAACTAGGCAATTGAGTTAACACTTAGGTGCTTCTCCAATCTGCACAATGTAGTCCATGTAATGAGCTCTCTGCTTATGACTCTTAGACTAGATGGTCTTAGAGCAACAAGTGTTAAGACACCCCTCGAGTTTACTTGCCTAGACTCATCCAAGTTTTGAATAACACATAAGTATTACTTCAACTCTTTTATTAATTATTTATTTTTTTCATATTTTTTTTTTCAAAAATTTGCATATATAATTTTTCCCAACTTTGAATTGTTCACAATTTTTTTTATAAACTCAAAAGATACTTAAACATTCAATGAAAAACTGTAAAAATATAGGCTCAAATATAATAAAACCGAAAATGACTTGTAGTCTAAGGAGTCATAGCCCTATTCCACAAGGTTCAAGAATCTATACATGCTTGTGATTTACATTTGAAGGGAAGGCACTCAGATTTCATAGATAATACGAGACAACTCTAGAATATATACTTAAGTAAAGTTAGAAGTTAAGCAAGGGTTAGTAGATGAAAACTATATTGTTGATTTTTTCAATTATTTTTATTATACTCAAACACAGATGCATACAACTGATGACAAAATGGAACATAACATGATAATGCAACATACTATATAGAAAATGCATGAATGCAAAGTCCCCCAAGCTTAAACTGAAGATTGTCTTTAGTGTTTAAGCCTTCACCAAGGGAGATGATATAACAATGCAAAATAATAAGAAATAGAATGCAAAGACAAGAAAAGAGAAAATACGACTAAACTACTCCATAGTTGGTGGCGGCGGAGGTGGTGTGAAGAGAGCTCCATAATGGCCCTATCTAGTGTGATGGTCATGCATGCGCCTAATCATCTCGTCGGTGCTATCCTAGCGTGCTTGAATCTCCATCAACATATCAGGCTGGCTGTCTTGGCACACTCGGATCTTTGTGACCATCTCCGACTAGCGCAACTGTTCCGCTCGAATCGCCTCCAAGGTGGCTTGAAAATATAAAAAATCGAACTGGGAAGCATAGAAAGACATGTCGTCAGTGAGTGCATCGGGCTCCTTAGCAGAAGGTCCCGCATCAAAAGATCTTTCTCGTCGTCTAGGTGTGGGCATCAGTGGTGGCTCAATTAGCTCTGCAAGATGCCCAAAAAGCGGTAGGGAAATAACCAATTAGCCCTGTCGAAGACTGAACCTTTGAGGCTCGTCGCATGGGATCCTATCCTGTCTATTCTTGATTATAAAGCTCCTGCCTCCTCCATCGATGATGGCGAGCTTCATATTTAGTAGTGTATTCTGGTTCAAATAGATCCCGTCCTTGACCAACTTGGAGTTGCTGATGACAGAAAAAGGTATACTTATTTAGGTTGATCCCGTTCCCATAAAGCTTACCCCAATAACCTCTTTTGCAAACAATATATACCGATTTGTTTCCATTTTCCATTTTCTGAATGATCGGTATCATCACTATTGATTCTTGGGAATATAAGCTAATTTAAGAAGGTTCTTCATATATAATCGCTTGAATATTTGAAGTTTGAAATTCTTTCCATTTTCTATCGATGCAGCCGAAGGAGGGAGGTTTTGCCTTTTTTAGACTTGCCTTTTTTGAAGATTCTCTGGCTCC
>LTAE01006338.1:0-25660 GCA_001647135.1 Pontederia paniculata
GTCTGGTCGACCGAAACTCACTTTCGGTCGTCCGAAAATCTGGTCGAAACTATGTAAGATTTGGATCACATAATTAGTCGACCGAAACCCAAAACCGATCGACCGAAAATCGTGTCGAACACTCTTTTCCTATTTCTCTCGATTCTGGTCGACCGATTCTGGGCCTTGGTCACCCGAAAGTCCTATTTTTTAGTCCTATTTTGACATAATTTCCTCCAAATACATTTCTAACTTATACTGGATCTTTCCTTCTAGTTTTTCATGTAAATTAGAGCATAAACAAAACATCATATAGCAGACAACATCATACATCATTCAACTTGGATTTCATATCTACCCTAGTTCATACATGCATGATTTGGTTCATTGTCCTATAGCATGAAATCTAAGTTTCATCCTAAGTTCTTCCTCCTTCTCATGTACAATTGATTTCAATTGAACAATCAAACATATTAGAAGGAGAGGATCTCATTTACATACCTTGAAATCCTGAAATTTCTGCCCTAATTTCCCTTTCGTCTCTCTACTTTGCCTCTTCTTGTCCTTAGAGCTTTTCCAACTGCTACATCTTCCTCTCCTCCTTGCTCCATCTGCAATTCTTCCTCTTCCTCCTCTTGATTTCTTGCTGTTCAATGGAGCCAAGGAGATCAATTTTCGTCACTTCCTTTGGGGTTGAGAAAACAATGTTCTGGTGGATAGAAAAGGGAAGAGAGAGAAGAAGAATTCTGGTGAGGGCTTTTATATGAGTTTGGTCTTGGGTTTGAGCGGGAAGTGAGGTCCAATAGATGGCTGCCATGTGTAAGGACTTGGGCTACTTAAATAGGGTATTACAGGAACTCTATTTACTGATGATCAGATAAGTCAGATTTTGTACATTAGAAACTAGCGAGATGAATTTCTGTAACTGCTGCTAAAACATTTTTTATACTCTTGGATTTCTGCAACTGCTGCTATAGCATCCAACTGTTAGATAATATTTCATTTTTATTACAACAAGAAACTCCATTTATTTCTTTAACTGTAAGTTTATTTGTTGAAAAATCATTTCTGATTGATATCTATCCAATTGTTGCAACAATGTTCTATTTCATAAGATTTAGAATGTATAATATTACTTGTTATTAAGTCATATACATTTGCAATTTTCTGGATCTAGTCTATGTTTCATATGCTAGGCCATTGTTTAACACTTTTTTCATGTTTTCATCCTGTAAAATCATGGATCCATGTTGGCCCTGCTGAGATGAGTTGGCAACCCTTTGTAAAATCTTGGATCCCATTTTTTTAGATGAAAACAATCCTTTCATTGACTCATAGGCATACAAGTTAATGTGCTTAAGTGGGTGGATTATATGTTCTTTTTTAACCAATTTTGTATTTTTGTGTCTAGATCTCAATCATGGAAATAATGAGATGCTAATATCTATATCATGAGGGAGATAAGCCCTTGTCCCTGTTATTGCGAGTCTGTTATAGTTAGTTAGTTTTTAGACATTGCCAATGCGGCGCGGCAAAGTTGTGCACATTTTTATTTCATTTATCAACAGAGTTTTACAAAGAAATGATTACATACTTATTTATGCATTTTCATTATCTCAAGATCGACATTTATTTATATTGTCTTTAATTTTCTGAACTTTTTAGGCATTGTGCAAAGCAACTGACATGCAGTATATAAATTAGACTGAGTATCATAAGAAGTACAAGTACAATTATTAATGACAACAGAGAACCTCCATGGTGGAATCTCTTAGCGCGAGCAGCACCTCCGTGGTGGCTCCTCTCCGCGAACGCTTCTCCTTCTCCTTCTCCTTCTCCTTCTCCTTCGCCTTCGGCTTCGCCTTCGTCTTCTTCGTGGTGTTGTTCACGATTGAAGCCTTAATCCCTTTCTGAAATTACTATCGTTGCAAGTTGATGTTATTGTCATTGTGGGAGTGAGCTATTGTGATTTATGTTACTATTGTTGGCACATTGATCCCTTGTACATATTTGCTTCAAATCGAATGTGTTTGCTTTAAATTTATAACTTATTCTTCTATGTTTTAATTTTCTAATATTATTTAAATAAATTTTGCTACTTGTTTTCAAGCAGATTAAAGCATGCAATTATTTTTTGTTGGGATGGATGAACCAATTGAAGATCACTATAGCCTTAAAAATGCATGCAGAGTTTTATATGCCCACTAACACAATTCTTTAACATTGAGTACACATAAACTAATTCCTTTCTTTAGAGTGATAAGAGGATTATTTTTTTTGTATTACTATTGCTTATTGTTGCTGCCCAACAAACCAATAAGTGAGTTCAAAAAATGCATAAGATATAATCTTTTTGCAAAAGTATGCGAGAAAAAAACAAAAAATCTTATGAGAAATAGTTCTACAAATTCTCATGTTTTTTACATTAAAGTTTACAAAACATAACAGAGTGAGCTATATCGCATGTTCATATAACAAACTCCATACAAAAAAGATATTACACCACCAAATTCTTCAAAATAGTTAAAATAACTTGAGTCATCACAGCAGCCTCATAACATGTTTGTACAAACACAAAACGATTTTTAGAAACATAAAAATAACTTGAGTCATCGTAGCAGTCTCATCACCAACACAAATTTGCTCAGCAGACACCAACAAAGTTCACCGAACTCAGCGACTCATATATTCCATGCACCTGAAAAAATGAGTAACTATAGCTTATCACATAATTTATACCAGATAAGAGTTTAATGAGTGTCATTAATAAGGGCTTATCTCCCTCATGATACAAATACTAGCATCTCATCAGTTCCGTGATTGAGATCTAGAGAATAAAACACAAACTGGCTAAAAAAGAACATATAATCCACCCACTAGACATTAACTTGTATGCTGATATGAGTCAATGAAAGGGTTGTTTCCATCTAAAAAATGGAATCTATGATTTTACAAAGGGTTGCCAACTCATCTCAGTAGGGCCAACATGGATCCATGATTTTACAAGAACAAAAACATAAAAAAAGTGTTAAACAAAGGCCAAGCTTATGAAACATAGACTAGATGCAGAAAATTACAGATGTAAATGACTTAATAACAGATTATATTATACATTCTAAATCTTATGAAATAGAACATTGTTGCAACAGTTGGAGAGATATCAACCAGAAATGATTTTTCAACCAGCAAATGGAGTTCCCTTCTTCCAATGGAAAAAAAATGATAGGTAACCTGTAAAATAATCACATGATTTGGTGAGGAGCAGTTAATAACTGAAATGCCTACTATACATATATGCAATAGGTAGATGAACATCAGTAGTGATCACCAGGGCTATAAGTTAATTGATCAATAAAAAATGAGTTAAGTTCCACAAAAAAAGGGAAGATAAGAATGCACCAGTAAAGATAGCTGATAAATACAATTATTAGTGACAAATAGATCCACGGTTCTATCTTGACAATTCTTGTCAATGTTGAATATTTCCTTTCTGAGCAAGTGTGAAAGTTCAGTTTGAGCAAGTATCAAGAAATTGAAGCTTATTCTAAACCTAATATTAACGGTTTTGAATCACATCTAGAAGTTTAGTACGAAATAATGCCAAGGGAATCTCACGCTTGGAGGTGTTGCTGGCGCTCAAAGGTTCGTGGAGAGGAGGCACCACGGAGGTGTTGTTCGCTCTTGGAGATTCTGCCACGGAGGTTCTCTGTTACTCGCGCTCAAAGATTCTGCCACGGGGTTGTCTATTGCTCGAGCTTGAAGGAGAGGACGAAGGTGAAGTGGAACTCGTGTTGCTCACGCTTGGAGGTTCGTACAGAGGAGCTGCCACAGAGGTTCTCTACTGCTCGCGCTCGAAGAAGAGGACGAAGGGTAAGTAGACCGGATCTCGTGCTGCTCGTGCTCGGACGAAGAGCTATGAGCAATGGACGGAGGCGAAGAAGCGTTCATGGAGGGGAGCCGCCATCAATGTGCTACTCACGCTCAAACGTGAGGCAGGTCTAGTAGCAGTACTTGGCAACAGTGGATCACGACGCTTCGGTGGCAGGAAGACGATGCTTCGGTGGCAGGAAGACGACGAGGAGGAAGGAGGTCGTCCTTCGAAGAGATAGAGATGGGAGGAGAAAAGCCACGGCAAGGAGGAGCAAGCAGTCGACAGCGACAGAGACAACATTCGATCGACGACGATGTAGAGAGGGGAGGAGGAAGAGGAAATCGCGATCGATGGTGGCGCACGCAGTCGACAGCAATGAAGAGAGGGGAGGAGGAAGAGGAGATCGCCACGATCCTGCAGCCGTCTTCGAAGAGATAGAGAGGGAGGGGAGGAAAAGAGAGGTGGTATGCCCTAAAATTTTCCTATTAAATCTGAACCGTCCAAGTAAAGTGAATGACCAAGATCTGCAACTTATTCTGAGTGCCAAATCTACCGTTAGATTCCGATCGGACGGTCCAGATGCGCTCAACATATATGCTAAACTTTGGTGCTCAGCAGGTCCATTAACCCCTATAAATATATATATTTCTTTTTATTAATTTATAATTATATCATAATAAGCTATTTATTTATTCAATTTCTTACAATACATGTAACATCCCTTATCAAGGCGTGATATTGTCCGCTCTGGGCCTTAGCCTGCACGGTTTTACCAAAACGCGTCACCTAGTGAAGGGCATGCCCCCATATATACCTAGCATCTCTCCCGTGACTTGTGCATGTGGGACTAATCCAAGGCATGCCTCTTGCATCATTTCCCCCTTAAGGGACTCAAGGTCCTCGTTGAGTGATCTCCCACCATGACACAGAGGCCCACATGGAGTGGTTCTGATACCACATGTAACATCCCTGACCAAGGCGTGATATTGTCCGCTCTGGGCCTTAGCCTGCAAGGTTTTACCAAAACGCGTCACACCTAGTGAAGNCTTCTGATTTTCTATGTATGCAACAACCATGATTTTTTTCAGTAGTTTGGCAATAATTATCTCATTTTCCTTTTCACTTTCTCGATTAAAATATATTTTGAGAAGTAGAATATATTTTTCCTGAAGTATTTTTTTCAATACGATAATAAGCTGCAAAAAGTTTTTTTTAATATTAAACTTAAATTGAACAAATAAATTTAGAAACAATAAAGCTAATAAGAGAATGAAATATGTCATTAAGCATAAAGCAAATATATTAATGAAAAAAATAAATGGATAAAACAGATGATGCTTAATAACATTAACGACCATGTAATCTCTAAATAAACTGAAAAAAAAAGGATCTAAAACCCATCAACCTAATAACCCTTTGAAGCCCAAACCCTTTCCCTAATAACCCTTTGTTCCAAGTCGGAGAATGAGACAAAATCTATTTGTGAGTTAATTTGAAGCGGTGTGAATGCTTTGCGGTTAAATTGCAAGGGAGCCGGGAATAACATTAATAAAATATGCGAAGAAAACATTAATAATTACATGAAACTCCAAGCAGACCTCGTTACTCTCCTTACTGGAATGGGCCATGACGAACTCTATGGAATATATGCATATACATCACCCCAAGGTTGACAATGTGATCCGGTGAGAGGTACGACTCAATATATATATATATATATATAATATCAATAAATAGCTAATCATTCTAATGAGTTCAACCAGCTTACTTTTGCTAGTCTATATCCGTTCATCCAGCTTACCAATAATATAAATTAGTATTTTGACATACTAGTCTATTTTTCTCTATATTCATCTCGTTGGTGACATGAAAAGAAAGAACTGAATTTTGATATTGTAATATCGTACATATATCT
This sequence comes from Pontederia paniculata, assembly GCA_001647135.1. NCBI lineage: Eukaryota > Viridiplantae > Streptophyta > Magnoliopsida > Commelinales > Pontederiaceae > Pontederia > Pontederia paniculata. The sequence continues at coordinate 5,766 of LTAE01006338.1, forward strand.
CAAATAACTTTTATTTCATAAAATTTAATGTAAAATAACAATAAAATCAAACTAGATTTTTTTCATATGCATACTTTTTTGCATAAAAAATTAAAAAAGTATTATTTTATAGGTGAAGTTGCATGCAATATAATGAATTGAATTATCACATAATTTTTAATTTCATATATATATATATATATTAAATATATCATTTAACATGATTAGAGGTGAGCATGGGTTTGATCCCGACCCGATCAACTCGGTCAATCCGACTTGGCCCGATTATTTTTTGGTTGGGTTGGATCGGATCACTAGTTTAAATCGGGTCAAACCTGACCCGATTAGTTTCAGGTCGGGTAACGAGTTGAATGTTTGATTATCCGATAACTCAAAATTCGACCCGAATAATCTAAAAATATAATATTAATATAATTATTATTATTAATTACTAAAATTACTTATATATATTTGATAGTTTCAAGTTATTTATCATTAAGATATTATTATTTTTGAGTTAGAACAAATTTTATCTTAAATTCGATCCAATCCGACTTGTTATCACCCCTAAACATGATTATATAAATGAATTTCATATTTATTCATGCATATAGCTTGCACTATGCACGTATCTTTTCATGAAGGAATTAACTTCATGTCATGTAGATGCTCATATATAATGCCAATTTACATAATTGTCACATTTATACACTTTCGTGAATAATAGCATAATATGGTTATATAAAATTTCACATGAAAATATAAGTATGCTTGACATTCCTTCTTCTAGAATATCATAATTAATTCAAAATTCACATAATATGCATGTCATGTGAACAATATGTGACATAATCATTGATATTTATATCAAATATTATCATAATCTCATAAGAACATGGCATTATACGATATTTGTACATACATATACCTAATAGGCACAATTACATGTCTTGCCATTTTCATAAAAATAATTTAATATTTTCTAACATGATAATGTGCATGAATACTATAATTAATTCATACATAATAAAACATCATATTTTTAGTGAATCATATATCATGCATAATTAACACAATAAGCATATTTCACATGTTAATAATTAAGGGTCATGTTTAGACACTTATTGCATGGTAAAACAAGATAATGTGCATGAATTAAAAAAAATATTCTTAGTATGATACGTTAAATTAAATAATATACATAATGAAATAAAAATGCATAAATATATGTTAAAAGCACACACTGCTAAAAAAATTCTTAGAATTTTCCAAGTTAAAAAAAACATATTTTTCTCATTCATATATTTTTTGTCCAATTTGTCTAATCTCGTATTACTTTCTTGTTCCTTCTTAGCTTTTACTGCTCAGGGAGTGCCGTGGCTAGGCTTGAGCGTAAGTCTGGATCCGACCAAATTTGTCGGGATGTATTCTGATAAAAAAAAATACTCGATCCATTTAAAAAAAAATGGATGACCCGTGACACAAGCACGGCTTGACCTAGTACACGAGAACGGTTAGCCTAAGTATGGCATGACATTGAGGATCGATAACTCAGGGTCGACATGCCTAAGCATGATTTTTCTTTATTTTATTTTTTATATAAAATATAAAGTACAAACTAATTATAATTTATAGTGAAATGAATATTCAATATATTTATATATTATATGAGGTATTAAGGTGCGATTACAATTAAGTGCATTTATTACGATTAAAGACAAAAAAATTTTGAACCAACAAATAATATTATAATTAAATTACAAATATGAGTTTTCATGTCTTTATGTGCTTGAGATCCCACCAAATACTCTTAATTATGATTGCAACTTAATATTTTCTCCTATTATATAAGTAATAAATAATAATAATAATAATAATATAAGTATATAGACTTACATATTTAATTATTAGTATTGTATTATATTTAGTAATTATATTATTATTAAAATATTAACAAAATGAGAAAAAACTAAAATTGGGTCACCTCGACATGGCATGGCCGGAGTTGGGTTGTATCGTCTTGGTACATTCCATGAGTTTCACGACACAATACTATACCAACATTTTATGAGTATGAAGACTAAGACGATCAAGCACGAGATGATCAACACAAGCACACGTAAAAGTTCATTCCCAAATCGAATCGTCCCAATTTTATTCTCAACTAATATAGGGACGGCTCAATCCCAGATCCGGTATGGTGTTTGAAGTAGACTGAATTCGTGTGTTGCAGTTTTGGATGCCCTACACATTCTCTAACAGCCTGTTTGATCGAGGATCGGGGATTGAAAACATATAAATTTAATATCATTTAGTTAGGAAAGAGCTTTATTTGCACTTCTTCGTTTTCCAATGTCTTATTATTTTTCATGCAATGGCAAACTATCATCTTTCATTCTTTTAACCTCCCAAAAAAAAAGCTATGAGCATTCAAGGTCCTTCTTGGGATGGAATTTTTTGTTGCCCGAGTAACAGGATTCATTGTGTATTTATACTTCGAATGTTGATGACTGTCTTATTCGCTTTTGATGTTATCATTAGTCTTCTTTCTCAATTAATTGTAATTCAGTGCACTCCACCAATTATATTAATTTATCCGGGGAACGTTGATGAGTGTCTTATTAATTCAGTTTTCTTTTGTGTTCTATGAATGCATTAATTTGTTCCAAGGATTGCACTCAACCAAATAGACGAATTGCATTCCTTCAGTTTCACCCATCTACGTACACAAGCTCACAGGCAATTTACTTCATGTATGTATATGTTGTTTTTGGACTCATTGATTTGATTATAAAAAATCCCACAGACCCCTATAGATTGAATTATGAAAAATCCACATACCCCTCATTTTGATCTCAAACCCATATTAGGAGAGAGAACTATGATTTGTGAGTTTCATATGAACTTGAATGTCGAGTATTGGGAATTCCTTCTGATTTTCTATGTATGCAACAACCATGATTTTTTTCAGTAGTTTGGCAATAATTATCTCATTTTCCTTTTCACTTTCTCGATTAAAATATATTTTGAGAAGTAGAATATATTTTTCCTGAAGTATTTTTTTCAATACGATAATAAGCTGCAAAAAGTTTTTTTTAATATTAAACTTAAATTGAACAAATAAATTTAGAAACAATAAAGCTAATAAGAGAATGAAATATGTCATTAAGCATAAAGCAAATATATTAATGAAAAAAATAAATGGATAAAACAGATGATGCTTAATAACATTAACGACCATGTAATCTCTAAATAAACTGAAAAAAAAAGGATCTAAAACCCATCAACCTAATAACCCTTTGAAGCCCAAACCCTTTCCCTAATAACCCTTTGTTCCAAGTCGGAGAATGAGACAAAATCTATTTGTGAGTTAATTTGAAGCGGTGTGAATGCTTTGCGGTTAAATTGCAAGGGAGCCGGGAATAACATTAATAAAATATGCGAAGAAAACATTAATAATTACATGAAACTCCAAGCAGACCTCGTTACTCTCCTTACTGGAATGGGCCATGACGAACTCTATGGAATATATGCATATACATCACCCCAAGGTTGACAATGTGATCCGGTGAGAGGTACGACTCAATTACTAAGTTAAACTTAACTCATATGAGTCATTTGTTCCACCCACGAAGGTGGAAGTGCAGGTTTTATCATTAGTTCTCGTTGTGGTTCCTTCCTGTTTACATGTGCCTCTAGCTGTATATATCTTCCATCCAGCACTCGAAGCTAAAGTGTGGTAACTTAGTCTCGGCCTCCTCTACTCTTGCTCTATATTGAAGTTGATTCAATGCTGCTAGTAACATGTCTGAACAAACTAGCAGCCCCACCTTGACGCGTCAAGAACATTCTCCTAGACAACTGGGATTCAATCTTCTTTTTAGATCATTTTGTAATTAAATATATCATCCGACAGACTAACACAGTGGTTGGTGGATTTTTTTACCACCTCAGCTCGGCATACGACTGTTGATGCCTTTTGGACGAATGATCCCTCTCAGGGCCTTCGTGATACTCTCATGGTTAATTAAAGCATGTCTTTCAAAAAAAAATATATGCAAAGAAAAGAATATAATAAAAAAAGAAGGTTCTTAAGTTTTTTTAAAAGTAAAAATAAAAAGGAAAACAAAAAGAGAAAATCTACTTCAATCATAATTAGATGCCTCGTTTGGGAAGGAATAAGGGACTTGAACTTTTTACGGCGAAAATGGGAGCAATCGGGCTTACCAAGGTAACAAGTTTATTCATGCCTGGCTTTCCCTTTTATTTCTTTTAGGAGGCGTTTACTGCATTACCTCTTAACATTACCTGGTAATCTATATTACCTGACAGAAAGATTACCACATATTAAATTACCAGTAATGTGCATTACCCCGTTTACTATATATAAGTAATCCAAGAGGTAATTTAGATTATCATATTTACTTATATAAATGATTACTAAATAATATACATCATTTTACTAAAATACCCTTCATAAATATTATTAAGTTAAAAATTTTGTATTATTGAATTAAAATTTATCAACTTAAATTATGAATTCACAAATTAATGAATTTAAGTAATTAATACCCTTCAAATTAAAATAATAATAAAATAATATTTATAATAATATTTATAAAAAATAGTCTAATTAATAATACTTATAAATAACAATTAGTGCAATATTTTAATTCATAATATGATCATAATAATATAATATTATTTAAATAATATTTATTATGATCATTAATTTATAATAATAATAATAATAATAATAATAATAATAATAATAATAAATTATTATTTCTGTTTTTGTTATTATTATATGATAATTTATTATTGTGTTATGTTTTATTTAAGGAAGATTTAAAAGGGCAAAGAGGGAAACTAATATAAATGAGATTGCCAATTAGGTGGTAATCTGGATAGACACCCCCCTCATAGGTAATGTGAATTACCACTTCATAGGCAATCTGCATTGCTAGGCAATCCAGATTGCCTACGAATTAAAATAAGTAAACAGGGTAATGTGGTGGGCCCAGGTAATTTTAACTTCAGATTACCAGTAATCTACAAAGATTACTGTGAGGGAAACGCCCCCTAAGAAAATGTACATTCCCTGAACTTCTGAACTTGAGTCTTAGAAACCCCACATAAAGATTTTGACTCTGATTTGTGTGATTCCAAATCTTAGAGGAAACTTCACACTGGGAAAGTTATACCACTGTATGTAAAGATGCATGCATCCCTCACTATTTCTTAATGAATTCTCCACATGCAACTTCTCAATTTTTAAATTTTTTTAAATTATACTCATAACTAATTCAAATTCAGAATTTAAAGTTATAGAATTACTCAAATCTTTATTTTCTATTATTCTTTCTCTCGATCATATCTTTCTTTCCTAGTTGGCCCTAGTTTTTCGCTCTCCCTTGTTTTCTCTCATCCGAAGGGGAAAAAATCTCTCTTTTCTCTTGGCAACAAGTCCCTTTCATTCTCTCCCTCAGTCAATGTGAGTTGTAGCGGCATTTTTATTCGTTCATGATGTTCATCGCTTAATCGAAAATATTTTAAGACAAGGTGAAATCAAACAAATAATGGAGGACAAACATTCAGGAGAAGGATCGTCTATATAGAGAAAACGAATGGCGGATTGAAGACGAATGGGTCATCTAAGTGTATTGGCTATAATGTGTGTATCGTTGACGGATCTCTTGTAGATATAATAATTTAATAAATGTTCATGCCGAAGGAACCTTGTCTATTCATGTGTGATCATATATTGTGCCACAGTTTTATAGTTTGATCTATCTAGGGTTCGCATATGACAAGAAGTTTATTCTATTATTGATTGATTTAAGTCGAAGAAAATGTATGTCTTGAAATAGAGAATCATATTCATACGAATAGGATTGTAGTCAGTTTACTTCATCTCTTAAACAATGAGGATTATAATTGTCGTCATACCCTTATTTTGAATCTCATGGCATGGTATATGCGAGTTTCACGACCCATGACACTAATGGTCATGGCCGTGGTGTTGTGCGGATGAGAGTCATGAAGGAATCATCGATGAGTTCGTGTTCGATCATTGTTATGACACTTAAGTCATAGTCTCTTATCGACACATCATAAAATGAGATCTCTCTCTCTCTTTCTACGATATATATATAAGACATGACATAGTGGGTCGCGAAGCCAAATATCAACATATTATCCACGTAATATATCGATAAGGTCCAAGAGCAATCGAATCTGGAGAACAAGTTATGATCAATCCACTTGTATTAAAAAAAAATTAACTGTTCACATGTTCATCTTTAGGTTAAATATAAAAAAATGCTCTATTTATAATTTTTTTAAAAATATTCGGTAGTATATTTAGTTCTTAATTCCTTAGTGTAGGGGGAGATGCATGCATTTTAGTTTGGTGAATGGTTATTGCAATTTTTTGTTCTCCTTCAGTCGTTATCAGTGCAGAAATCCTTCTCTGTATAAATTTTGGTTGTACTCGATTCTTTAAGAATTCCGAATGGTCTCTAATCCACAGAAGTAAAACTAACTAAGCTTAAACATTACGAAAAGAAGAATAAGAAGAGGATCTGGTCTCAAAGTTAAGGCCACGAGACAATTTTGATGCGCTCCATGCACAATTCAAAGTATGTCTCGGATATGTTTATATTCTTCTAATCATTTTTTCTAAAAAAAGTTATTCCAACAACTCACAATGATGGTCCTTATAGTTTGGTTAATTTTAAGAATAGTTTAATCATATAAGTAGAAAGAAATAATATTTTATATGTTTTAGATCGTCAAAATTTGAAATGCACGATTTAAAAATAAATAACTTATTTAATATTTATATTTATATTTCTTAGTTTCTATCGCACCTTTCGAGGATATCCTTTTATTAAAATTTGTGAAATTATATAAACACTATGATATCATTAGATTTTTTATTTACTTTTATATTTTTTTGATATCCGCTCGAGTATTTGATATCTAAAATTATTAGTATCTGACTAATTCGAAATCGAAATAAAAAACAGAATGATGTTCATCTGACTTCGAAACTTAAATTTAAAGTTACTAATTTTTAATTCTTAACTCGAGATACATCTCTTATTCAAGTATGTCAACTAAACTTTTATATATATATATATATATATATATATATATATGTATATATATAGAGAGAGAGAGAGAGTGAAGAGATAAAATAATTATATTATTTTAGTTAGATAATTTTAAATTATTTTAATCTAAATCATATATTTAAATATTAATAATTGATCATTAAATGTTATTTCCCGTGACCTTTTACCTTTTGCCATTCCCCTCAACTTTGTGCCTTTTGTCCTTGTCCCGCCGAACCGAGGGATTTGTCTTGCAGGAAAAGTAACCTTTTACCTGTTGCATTCTGGCGGTTTGTGTTTCATCCTGCATTATATTTTTCCTTTATTGCCGACCCGACACCAAAGTGCACACCCTCTTTATCTTTATTTTTATTTTATTCCTTTTTTCCTTCTCTTATTTTCTCTTACCACGTGTCTTTCAACTTCGATTTTATTTCTTCCAAGCACCACTTTTTTTTAGAATCTCTTTTATTCCAACAAGAAGAGAACAATTTCCCTCATCCAATAATAATAAAAATATCATTACATTGAGGTCTTTGCGGGGAAGCGAAAATGGGGAATCCATTGTATTTCTCTCAGGGGATCGAGTGAGGAACGGATGACGGAACAATATACTCTTGCACCCTATTTGATTAGGAAAAATTCTATATCCTCATAATAATTCTTTTAATACTCACATATTAAAAATACTCCATAAAATTAATTAATTTATAATAAATGTCATTGTGAGATGTTAGGAGAATAATTAGGCTAAAGTTTAGGAGGATATAACAAAGTTTTAAAGGATAAAATAAAAAATAAAAACTTGTTCCGATTTCTTTTATCAAACACCATTTTTCTCCACATCATTAATTATAAAAAAAAATCATTTCTAAGAGCAACATGTTCTTGCTCCAACTAAGGACAATGATGTTCTTGATTTGGAAACATTTATTGGGTCTGAAACAAAATTTTTGTCTTTGGCAATAACATATTTATTTTAAAATTAAATTTTGGTGACCCAACAAATATTCTCCAACTCTTAACTCATCAAAAACTATCTTATTCTTGGTTGGAGCAAGAACTTATTGCTTTTAAGGATGCAACTTTTTTTATAATTAATGAGATGGGTCCACAGGTGAAAAAAAGAGATATTTGACAAAAAAAATAAGAACAATGGCTTGTTCTCGGTGTTATTTCTTAATCAAATGAGACCTTAGTCTTGCTCTGCTCCAAGGTCATCCAAAAATGTTTGAGTACAAAAAATTGTAGAATTTGAGGTGACTCCCTCTCAGTACATGGGAGATGCTACACTGTTAGTTTGTGTACAAGTAATTTTCGTTTATTAACTTTAGCATTAGTTTCAATATACTATCTAATTTTGATTTGTAGCAAAAGTGCCCTCTAAATATTTAGTTTATAACTAAATTATCTTTTTTACCTATTGTAGGTAGTCACCCACTTACTTTCAAATATAACCTCAATTTTTTCATATTTTAAAATATATATTTCCATTATAATTTTAATTCTTATTTAAATAATCAATATCAATTTTTGTTTATAGAGTTTGACTTAAATTATAATTATAATTTTAATCCATAAACGATAATTTAGTTTTTTTATATTTATCTATTAATTTCGGGATATAACAAAACTACAAAGATAATTTTTGTTTATGATTTTCATTGAAGCTTCTACATAAACTGAAATTTAGATATTATAAGAATAATAATGACCATATATATAATTATAATCAAATTATACTTTTGATATACTTTCAATATTTTTAAAAGTTTTATTTTTTAAAATAATAATAATTTATATTTTTTCCATTAATGATAATGAAATAAATACTGTAGTTAAAATTTATAATTCCAAAGGGAAAAATAAAATTCAACTACGATGATGAGTTCGACCATATAGGTAGAAATTGAATCGAGAATGTATATGATGATTGGAAAAATAAAAAAAAATGATAGGTATATCCAGATTGACTCCCCTAAATTTTAAGCTCATTCGATAGTCAGACATGGGTCATAATTAATGTAATAATAGTAGGTTATTTGTGAAGTTTAACTTAACTTAGCAGTATGCCATAGTTTATCATAGACCGTGTTACAATCTTTAAATTTTAGAAAAAATAGAATTAAAAATCTTGGTAGAAACAAATAACTAAAATTTGAACTAAATAAAAATTAAGATTAATCAAAATGAAATATAAAACTCATTTAGACAGTGGATTACTTATCGACAATATAAAAAGCTATTGCGTAATTTAATTCAAATTAAACATATTTAACTATTGATATTTTTATATGGAAAGTTTGAAAAATCAAGCATTTTATTTGAAATTCAAATTTCTAACATATGTTCTTCCATAATATACTTATTATAATCTATATGATTTAACATACAAATTATTGTACTTATTTAAGCTTATTTTTATTCTTAACTGTTTTTTCATATGACTTTTGAAGTTAAAATCCAAAAATGCAAAAATGATTTTTTGAATTGATTAAGTTTTTTTAGGTTTGGATTGAATTGAAATTTCCCCTTTTTTTATTTACCTAAGTTCATACGATATAATTTAAATTTCAATAGTTAAATTAAGTTTTTATCAATTCTAATTATACATTAGTACCAATCATATACCACACAAGTACTTAGAACTAGTATATTATAATATAGCATAGAACTCAGGGACGGACCCAGAATAAAAGTTAGAGTAGTCAAAATATATAAAAGCAAATTATAAAAAAATAGGAGGGATCAATATTTGAATCTTAGATCTTAAAATATTAATCAAAATTATATATCCACTAAATCAATTAGATAATTATTCTTAAAAAAATATTTATTTTTTTAATATGATAATATTAGAACTCATGATTGTAGAATGAGTAATATTTTTATATTTATATTTTTAACAACCAGTTGAAATGTTGGTGAGGGGAGAACCACCGAGGTAATATAAAAGTTTAGACATTGTGTGTTTCAGTGTGCAATTCCTGAGAGTTTAGACATTGGAATCAATAGTTCAAATCTCATAGTTTTTTCCTTGCGAATTTGTATTCTCTTTCCATCATTGTTAATTATGCAGAAATGGCAGAAATGAGAAACCCTTCTATCTTGGTTGTATTTAACTTATCTTAAACACACGTGACCTGTGCACAAGTTGAAATGCAAGCCTCTAATCCAAGTACAGGGTATCCGACTCTTTCAGAGGCACAAGATCTAATTAATGTGAATGATTGGGTGATAAGAATTATTTTTCCTTTTCTTTTCTTTTAATGCTGAAATAATTGTCTTACACTGAAATAATAGTTCCTGCTGAAATATGCAAGAAGATAATTTAAAGAAAAAGATATTTTGGAATGAAAATTCTTAAAATTATCAGTAATTTTAATTTAAAAACAGTGGAATTCTCATTATTGTAGAAGTGCCATAATCAATATCACCTTTTCAAAATAAAATTATTAAAAAATTTAAATTTCTATATGAGTTTACCGAGAAGTGAGTTTATCCACTTATTTTTTTAAGAAAAAAAGGGAAGGTGCTTTCTTCATAATATTCTTGTACGCTTTTTTTTAGTATTTATAAAATATTGAACCTTCTAAATTAAATTTTAAATAATAGAGAAATATTTACTTTTATTAATATACATTTACGATTAGAACTTTTATTTAATTATTTTAAAAATGTAGTCCATTAAATATATTTCATAACTAAATAAAAAAATAAATATGCCTTCAACTCCCAAAACTTATTTCGCCCTTCCCACCCTTAAATGCTAAAGATGGAGTCATACGTAAATGCCTCAATTAGGACCGCGAACAATTTGGTCAGGGACTCAAAAACTTTTTGACTGATTTCTGTGATCCCCCAATCAGATATGTCGACTGTTTTGACATGATCATACCAAAGAAGGAATCTCCATGCAACTCAGAGGAAACTTGTGCGGATTCACAGAGGAAGACAGATAGCTTGAGATGCCCCAACTCCGTCGTTGGCTAGCTCATAGGTGCAACAAAAAGAATCTTTGCAAAAATGTCGAGCCTTCATTATAAGTGCAACACAACAACAGCTGAACTTTCTCCAAAACATCTTTTGACCAGTATACGTAGTACGAACAGGTCTAATGTGTTCCTGAGTGTGTAGAGAGAGAGAGAGAGAGAGAGAGAGAGAGAGAGAGANATATATATATATATATATATATATAACAAAAAAAGAAATATTATTTTTATTCAAATTATTCAAACATAACATGATTTACTTTAAGTTATTTTTCATCATAATTTTTTATTTAAATATCAATTTAATAATAATCTACGGGTACTCCACTCCCCATCTCATATTGTACCATCTTGTCCCCTTAATTCTCAAACACCTAAAACTTTATTCCCGGCAGGTAAAAATTCTTCAAGACAGAGCTTTAACGCCACTTGGTCAAGAACATGCCTCGCTATTTCCTAATTCACACGCTCATCCATTCTCTAGCCCAGTCCATATGCACGGTAAAGTGGCAATGCTATAAATTGCAAGGTCTGCCCATGGTTGCACCTTGAAGACATCAAGTCATCTCACCTTCTCAGTTGCACTCCCTCTCATAAAATTGAAAGAGATGTCCAAATGCATGTCTGCAATCCTAATCTTCTTTGGCTTCAAGAAGGCGGCCAATGGGAGCCACAAAGAAGACGAACGTGGGAGTTCAAGAATTAGGAACAGGGTGAGCAACGATGACACGCTCAAGTGGGTGGCGAATCCAAATATAGACATGTTATCCACGGAGTACATCGATAAGGTCCACAAGCGAATGAATCAGAGGAATGAGTTATGATCATATTGTACCTTATTGTACTCTGAGCATTCCGAGTGCAATTTTTAATATGGTTTGCAGGTTGCTGTGTGGCGTACTCTTGTTGTTGCTTTCTTTCTTTTTTACTGAAAATTGCGTGTTTTCATTGTGTAATTCGTAAGGGTTTTACACTTTGGCTCTGATAGTTTAATTTCCTTGCAAATTTGTATCCTTGTTCAGTCATTATTAGTGTAGAAATCCTTCTGTTTATGAATCTTTGTTGTACTCGATTGTTCAAATGGTCTCTAATCCACCGAAGTGAAATTGACTGAGGTAAACAATACAAAAGGAAACGCTTTCATCAGAAAGTTAAGGCCATGAAGCAACTTTGATGCGCTCTGCGCATCATGCAAATAAATAAATAAATAAATAAATAAATATGATAAATTTATTTGTGCCTCTTATGCATCATAATCATTCAAATAATTGAAAGGATGTCTCGATACCCGATCAATGAGTCTACGGTCTAGAGAATCCCCGGTGGCCTTAGAACTTCTATTTTATATTGGGAGTCCATATACAAATTTCGGCCCGTTTGATATAAGAATTAGGAGGATAAAAATAAGAGAGACATTTTTGTGTAAGGAATAAGAGTGAAATATTCTTGTGTCATTCTCGTGAGATATTTGATTGAGTAATTGGTATTCTAATGATCAAAATTAGATAGTATTTGGTTGAAACTAGAACAAGATAATAAATTTATTTTTTTATTATATATTTTATTAAATAATATTATGTATTTATTTAATTTATTAATTATATTAAAAGAAAATAAAGAATCATCATAATATATTATAATTATTGAGTTAAATAGTTTTAAATAATGAGAAAAAGGTATTATTGCTATAATTACTTTAATTATATAAATTAACACATTTCTTATAATTTATAATTAGTCTTTGTTTTATTTTTGATAAAATATTAATTAATAAATAATTATGATATTATAGTAATTAACTAATACATGAAATACTAGATAAATAGTCATACTAATATTTTTAATAATATATTATTATCTAATAATTATGATAATATAAAAAATAATTAATACTTAAAATAAATTTTATAGTTATATTTTCTTATACTTACTCTTTTATGTAAAATTTAATAAACACTAAAAATGATTAATTATAAGTAATTATGAATTTATTAAAATAAAATAATTTAATAAAATATTTTTGTTAAAAAAAAGAGGAATAGTTTTGTTCTTATTTTTGGAACGAAAATAAGTGGTTTCACATTGTCCGAGATATTTTTAAAAGTGGATGTGAACAAATTATTCTAGGGGTACTTAGTTGTAAAAGTAAGAACAAGATGATTATTTTCACTTTATTCTTGTATCAAGCAACCTTTTAAAGTTTGTGTTATTTAGTATTTTGTATCATTTATTATTTTTCACATAAAATTTTTTTAATTATCGTTAGTCCAATTAAAAATAAACATTATTAAATTTCTGTGTTGAAATCACATTCTCAACTATTTCACGTAACATATATATATATATATATATATATATATATATATATACTTTTCCGTCGGTACACAGTAATTGTACCTCTTGTCCTTGTCCCATGTTTATTATATGCCCCGTCCAACAGAGGGATTTGTCGAGCAGGTTGCAACAAAAATCCAGCACTTCTTGGCAAGCATGACCTGTGCACAGATTGGAACGTTTTCCTCCAAGTACACTACCCGAATCTTTTTGATGTGACAAGAACACAGCTAGTGGAGTGAACTCTCTTTCTGAGGGACATGATTTAATTAATATGAATGATTGCGTGTTAAATAATTGTCTTAATGATCTGATGCTATCGCAATGGAATCGCTTCTCTTTTTTTTTTTTCTTGCTGAAATGGTCGACCATTCTGTTGTTTAGATGGTTAAACCTGCTCTGATCAAAGTCAAGTAAGTTTTAAGTTCAGATTTAATGCAAGGAATGAGGATTACTTCACGATAGATGTCACTCAGTTTGATTATATAATGATCATGTGATATGTGTGTATACATTAAGTTCTTTCTCCTTGTCGGAGCTTGATTGGGCTTATAGTTCCTGCTAAAAGCAAGGAGACATAAAATAGAAATAAAAGTACCAATTTTTTTATTCTTTATCCCCTTTTTTTTTCTGTTTGTTAACATGATGTTGATGAGTGTGATGCAGAAGCTTATGCTGCAGACCAGAAGCATTTGCCTGTGTTGGATACCATTTGTAGGAGAATATTACGAGGGAGCATGTGCATGCTTGCACTGTAGAGACCTCAACTTTCGGATCTTGCCTCAATTTTTCTTCTTCCAGCTCCCTCACATGAAACCGTTCGTTTCCTTCCTCTGTGCGTATATATATGAACAGAAAAGGTGTTGCGGGTTTCAGAAAACCATTACTACTCTGATCTGCACAAGTGGTCTGATCTCAGAGAATTGCCATGCGTTCTTGGGTTCGCACTATGACGACTCCCTTCAGAAAAGCCTGCAACATCTTCAACTCCCCCAGGGATAAGAAGTTCCAAGACGGTACGCCGAATTCGCAGCTTAGTTTCCTTATTCTTGTATGCTTTCTTCAACAGAATTTTGAATGTTGGAGAGGAAATTAAACTTAATGTGGCAAATTGTTTCAGGGCATGATCATGAGAACATCTTGAAGCTTCATGGGGAGGTAATGGCGTGCACTTACGAGGACGTCAGAGTTATGTGGTCGATCCTCGACAAGTCGAAATCCCGGGAGCACATGCCGAATTCTTGACGCGGCTCTCATCGGCATGCAGCGGTTCCGCTGTGATGCCAGGCTGCCAGCGGATTAGATGCATGCATGCAGTTTTCAATATGGATACTTTTCTGTATTTTCATGTGTGCATTTCCTCATTAAAGAAGTTGTACAATTGGCAATCTGTATATATTGTTTGGCATGTTTTTTAAGTGTGAATCCCCATGGAGTTTCTTGAGGTCCATGGCGAGATTTCAGTGAGATGTTCTTATTTACATTCTACAATTTTATTTTTTGCTATACATTATAAGTTTTATAGTTCCAGTCTTTACCTGTAAAAGGGGATATCGAATTAGCACTTTGGATCTCATGTATTCTAAGACTGCGTTTTCTAACAGATCCTAATTGCACTTGGCAGCATTTTGGAATTTGAAGAACAACTGAACAGGAATCAGAGTCGGGCACAACAAAAGGAGGAGATACAAACACAAGGAAAGGCATGTCTGGACCTCTCACAATCTTATACGCTTTGATTTGGAAAGGAAAAAAAATACTAAACATGAATTTTAACCATTTATTGCTGTTTCCTGTACACCATAATTCCTCCCTGAAGCAATTAATTACTGCAAGTGACTAAAATATTGTTTTCAGAATAAAGCATATAATGTGTTGAGAGAACAAATCATCTCCTATAATGAAAAAATTAATTGGCTCCGTTAATGTTAAATTAAATAGCCACAGTTAATGAAACATAAATTTCCTCTGATGAGACAGACTGCACCCCTAAAGATGATGAATTGGGAGACAGTGGCCATTGCAAATACTGAAGGAGTCGACAGTAGAATCTTAGCTGTACATCACTATCCAAATAGAATTTGTTAAATAGTTACATTTAATCATGAATTAGAGTTTTCCATTGCAGAAAACTGCAATCAATTTTTGCTCTTTCTGACCAGTGACATTGTGGTAAATTGGTGGTTTAATTACTGCATAGTTCATCATACAACTATATAGATAAATAAACTGATGGATGCAGTATTATGCAATGCTATAATTTCTGTAACAAATCATATCACAATTAACTAAAAATTGCAAGAACACAAAAGATGGGAAGGGCAAATCAATCCTAAAAAAAACTTTTCCAAATGTTATTACTTCTGACATAACCATGCAGATCAGGAACTTATTAACAAAAGGAAAGGATTCTAACTACTAACAGAAATTAGTATCTTCAACTCATGTTGAAGAAGGGATCACTGTTAAACCACGGATTGTTATGCTGCTCCAAGTAACTTGGAATCATGTCCTGGGGGCCGCTACTGAACGCCATGCTCTCGTCCGGCTGCAACCAATTCTGCCTCTGCAGAGCCTCCATGGCCGCCTGCATGGGATTGTTCTCCACCTTCGCCGCGACGGCGGTGGTGCCCGTGATCTGCGGAGCACCACTGGAGAAAGCGACGGACGTCTGCGGCAGGGGTCCAGCGGCCGCCACGTAGTCCTTGCCCATGCGCTCCATCCTCGCCTGCACCTGCTTCACCTTCATCTCCAGCATCCAGGCGAGACTGGTGGCGTCCTCGATGCCGACATGGTGCAGGGTTCGGCCGGCGAGGCACTGCTGCATGAGGAGGTTGATCTCGAGCTCGCGGTTCTCGCGCTCGAACTTGCGTAGCTGCTCCTGGAGCTTGGCGAGGCGCTGGCGGAGGAAGCCCTCCTGGTTCATCATCTTCTTGCACTGCTCCATCTCCGGCATGCCCTTGAAATGCGCCAGCACCTGCGTGGCCTCCGGCACGGAGGGCCAGACCTCCGGCTGCGCCTCCTGCGGCCCGTACACGACGACGCACGCGCTGATGTCGCAGAGCGTGGCCAGCTCGCTCGCCTTCTTGATCAATCCCTTCTTCCGCTTCTTGAAGGTGGCCCTCCTCGTGGCGTCGTTGGCAATCCATGCAAGGTTCACCTTCTTCCTCGCCATGCTCGTAACAGCAGTAGCAGTACTACTAGTAATACGTATCCCTTGGTTTATGCTCATATATATATATATACACACGAGAGAGAGAGAGAGAGAGAGAGAGAGAGAGAGAGAGAGAGAGAGAGATGGATTGGCGGGGGTCATTTGAAATGGAAGGCAATCTGTGCCTGAGTTGTAAAAAATCCCTGCAATTATGGTTGTATTTTTTGTGAGGAGTAAATGGAGAAATGAGGAGGGGTTTTGAACTTCCAAGGGATTACGTACAGCAAATCACTCTTAAATTGATCTTAATTGATTTTAATTGAGTGATTTAAGAGACCTCATATCGATTTGGAAATGAAGATGATTCTTTAATTTCTGACTCATAAATTGTAGAATCTTGACTTTGATTTCTCAATTTTACCTGAATATTATATATAATATATATGAATTGATTATCGATATTAACCGTATTATATTATATATTATTATATTGTGTGATATGCTAAATCTCGGTATTGTAAATTAAATTATTGAAACTTATAAGAATTGCAAATCGAGGTAAGATAATCTTTGAAAATAAATTTATATACCAATGTGGTATGATGTGAGAATTGAGTTTTAGTTTGCATTACAAATATCATCGAAATTACATATATATTTATATAATATGTTATACTATTAATTGATTAATGTAATATACAATGACAAAAAGTTGATTTTTTTTATTGCATCTGCCCCTGTCCCATCCTTATCCACTGGATACGGTACGGACAATTGAGGGGTCACTCCGTCCCTATGTGGAATTTTCTAATATAAGAATTTATATTATTAAATAATAGTTAATAATTGAATTATATATACATAAGAAAAGGTAAATATAATAAGATAAGTGTAATTGTCTCGTGAAAGTAATCTGGGTGGGATGTGAAAAATTATCTTACTTTTTTCGTGTGACTTTTTCAATTAAATTTTTTTATTGATTTTGTTGAGCTCATATATTTTTATATTTATGATAATACTAGAAAACATTTGTTATATAAATTAACATAAAATATATGTTGCTAATATCATTGTTTATGATTTATAATATTTTAGTAATATTTATTCATAAAACTTTTACGTTAATTGAGTAATTTTATATATATTAAAAGTACTCAATAATAATAATACATATATATAAAATTATAATCATGTAAGTCTTTATCGAACTTCTGGGATAATTTTTTTAAATATAAAACTGCATAAGATTTTTTTTAATTTAAAAAACCCTAAAAAATTTATGTTGGGTCGGGAGAGTTTTTTAGGTTTTCCGTTTTCCAACTTTTTTGCATACACCCCTAGTTGTAATGTAATATTATTTGTAGAAAATAAAATATTAATTACATAATATAATTAATTATAATTTATATCAATTTTTTTCTAATGGTGTTGTAAAGTTTGACTTGAAATATAATTATATTTTTTATTTTAATCTCTACACTATAAAGTTTATTCTTTTTTTGCTTTACTAATTTCAAAAAATAGTTAACTTGCAAAACAAAAGTCAATAAATATTTACGTCTGCATTCATTTAAATATTTTGTTTGAAAATATATAAAGTTGCGAATAATCAATATGACCATTATACTAATCAATGTCAAATAAGAAAAAAAGTAATATGATCATATTAATATTTTTAGAACAATCAAAATTCATTTCCTTTCATTTTAAAATAATTATGTTCAAAATTTTATTTCCAAGAGAGATTTTATATAATAATATAATCTTCCTGATGTTTTATTGGTTATTATTCGTGCAAAATAATTTTTAAAAATATGTTTAATATAAAATAAAATTAACTATTTTGGTAATGGTGTTGCAGAGTTTGATTTGAACTAAATCATGCTTTTTTTAAAAAAAATATGGATAACTATATATATATATATATATTTTTATTCATTAACCTATAATTTTTTTAACTGAAATGTAAAAGTTGTGGATACTCTACATATAATTCTAATTCGAATCAGAGTTGAATACAAAATTAGAATAATTAATTAATGAATGATGGCCAGATACTTTTTTTAGTTATTCATTGTTTTAAAATTTTTATTTCATAATAAATTAAATAAGTTATTATCGTTTAAATATTATACAAGGAAATGCAAATGGTTATTGTTAATTTTTCAACACTTTCAATTTTAACTTGAAAGTTAAGTTGATTTGGATCTTAAAATTTTATCTAAAAGTACATTTGGATATTAAGCACTATTGATTCAAATTGGACTATGCCGTTTATGTTCGGTTGAAAGGTCTAGTCCATTAAAATTTATAGGACTTGAACACTTATAATTTTTAAAATAACTAATCAATTTGAGTGAATCTTGAACGTTAATTTTGATTAGTATATAAAACAAAGTTTTTTAATTAAGATTCGTTGGAAAGAAAAAAAAATCTTCATTTCAAGAAGTTGATCACGAATCATCATAAAAAAAAGGAGAAATTAACTTCTCCGATAGGAGAAAAGAAGAGTGGACATAAAAAAATGAGAAGACAAATAGATATTTTACAACAAAAAATAAAGAACAAAGTCATATTATAATTAAGAGAATTTCTAAAAAAAATATTAATCCATTATTGTTAGTTATTTCAGAGTTTTTTAAGAAATATATAATGATTTATCAACATTAAATTATTGTTTCTAATTTAGACAAAATTCAAAAGACTTTGCAATTATTTTTGCATAATAAAATTGTTCTCGATTGCTTTTTTACCTTGTTAAAGAATCTTTACATTAAATTTGATGTTTTTTCCTTATTAATTTAGACTTTTTAATTCATACAGAATTCAAGGAGAACTTCTAAACATTTTGCAACATGTCCCAAGAGAGGTAGGGGTGTATGTTTAATAGATCCATTCTAGTATTGTTTAGGTGCTTCTCGCGACTGTTTTCATTTCACAAGCGGGAATCAATGGCAATCTTAGGGGTGTTCATGAGGTCGGATTGACCCGATGAATCTGATGATTCGAACCGACCCAATCTCAATTAGGTCGGATCGGATCGTTGGTCGGATCGAACCCAAACCGACCCGACCAGAACCCGTCACCAACGGGTCGGGTATGTATTTTATTTTTTCGAACCCAATCAACCCGACCCAACCCAATGACTCGAACTTTTATATATTTTTATTAAATTTAAATCAATTTATTCTTAATAAAAATTTTATATTACTTTAAAATTAAAATATATTATAATTTTATACTTTATATCCTTTAAATCAATAAAAAAATATATTTCTTTATTTTTTAAAATATAATTGATGTTAAGTATTATAAAAA
>LTAE01006339.1:0-13572 GCA_001647135.1 Pontederia paniculata
AGGAGCAGTGGACGACCGAGGAGTAGGTGAAGGTACTGTACTTGCATTAACGGCTAGTTTTTTTAGTGCGATAGTTAGATCGTTAGTGCAGAGTATATATTGTAATCCCAAGAGTCTTGGGAAGTAACATTGGCAAATATTCAGTGAGAGCATTGAGCGATAGAAAGCCTTAGTTCCCCTTTTGCGATTCGAGTGAAGAATCTAGGATAGAAGGGTTTGAGAGTTCTGAGCGAACTTGTAAGAGTTTGTCTCCTTGTCCTCGTACAAGAAAGAAGAAGGTTGTAAGGGAGCCTTCGCCCTTGAAGAAGGAGTTCAGTGATCTCTGGAGTTCTCGAGTGCGAGAAGACCAGAGCGGGGACGTAGGTCTGGAGTTAGGCCGAACCTCGTCAATAAATCTTGTGTTTGTGCATGTTTGATTTTCTCTCTCACTCCTCTATCTACTTGTTTACATTTACATGTATATGCTTTCACTAATATAACTCATCTAGAGTGAAAAAGAATTTATACACCAATTCACCCCCCTCTAGGTGTCATTCCAATCCTACAATTTATTTTATATATTCCGCATCTAGTTGACCAGTCTTAGTGTCAACCTTAAAGTCAAATATATGTATGATGTGTAGCGCACCCAGGAGGACATTCTGCCAAGTGGCGGGGTGATCTTCTGGGGGCGTTACAGTTATGGTATCAGAGCCTAAAGTTGGAACTTTTTTGATGTCCCTAGTGTAGTTAGAGTCTCATCTGTAAAGCATCACGAACCGTCGCGGCACCATCCAGAAGTAAGTTCCTATGTGTAAGGCATTTTTATTATTATGACTGATATGATTGTTTTATGGTATGTATTAGATGCCTCCCAGACGTGCTGCTAATCGACAACCAAGAGCCAATCAAGTAGAGGATGAGACCCAGAGTGAAGCCGAGAATAACATAGCACTAGTTAATCAAATGCAACAGCAAGCCTTTGTGAATCAAGCGCAGCAGCAGGCCCAGTCATTTCCACCATTTCCTTAAGTTTTCGCCCCCAGAGTTTAAGGGTACTGAAGGTGTAGTTGAGGCGGAACACTAGCTGATATCAATGGAAGAACTCTTTGCACTTATGCAGTGTGCGGATGACAGAAAAGTCATATATGCTATGCATCGCTTGATAAAGGATGCAATATATTGATGGGGGACCACCAAAGCCACCAGCTTTACTGACCAAGAAGTTATTGCTTGGAAGAAATTCAGGAAAATGTTTGAGGCACGCTACTCCACTACCTACCAGCGCAGTCAGAAGCAGCGTGAATTCCTAGAACTGCAACAAGGGAACAAGATTGTAGAAGATTATCACAATGAGTTTGTCCGACTGGAGAGATTCTACAAGCAGAAACATGATGAGGATGAAAGGGCAGGTCACTTTGTTCAAGGTCTGAATCCAGAACTTTGGACCTTGACTATGGCATGCAACTGCCGAACCCTTGCCGTAGCATCTGAACTGGCTAGGTGAATGGAACAGGATGCAACTAATCGACGCAAGGAAGCTAAAGGAAAGGCCCCAATGCACCAGCCTATGCAGAATAGGCCGAAGTGGGATCAGCAGTGCCAATACTACAACAGGTGCGACAATCGCAGGGATAATCGGGCAAGGCCATATGTCCCTCGCAACGCCCCTCCACGACGACAACAACCCCAGCCACCACAGGAGACATGCAAGCATTGCAGACGCTATCATCAGGGTGAATGCCGCATGAAGACTGGCATCCACTGCGGGAAGTTTGGGCACTACATCAGAGACTACCCAGACAAGAAGAATAAAGACCAGAACCCTAGAGCTGAAGGATGTGCCAATAGAGCTATATAGGGCAGAGCTTACAACATGGAGACTGCTGCAGCCAACAACAACAATGATGATATTACTAGAGGTACTATCTCTCTAGCTGGACTACCTACCTCTGTATTATTTGATTCAGGTGCCACGCACTCATTCATCTCTCATGATTGTGCTTCTGTGCTGAATTTTTTACTACATGATATGAGTCACACCATGAACATCTCCACACCCATGGGCTCCCTACAAGCCACTAAGTACATTTCAAATGTGCCAATTACGGTGGAAGGCAAGGAGTATCTAGCAGATTTAATTCTCCTTCCGGTGAAGGATTATGATATCATCTTGGGCATGGACTAGTTGTCCTACCATGATGTGTTGCTGCTATGCAAGAAGAAGAAAGTTATCATNACACTAGCTGATATCAATGGAAGAACTCTTTGCACTTATGCAGTGTGCGGATGACAGAAAAGTCATATATGCTATGCATCGCTTGATAAAGGATGCAATATATTGATGGGGGACCACCAAAGCCACCAGCTTTACTGACCAAGAAGTTATTGCTTGGAAGAAATTCAGGAAAATGTTTGAGGCACGCTACTCCACTACCTACCAGCGCAGTCAGAAGCAGCGTGAATTCCTAGAACTGCAACAAGGGAACAAGATTGTAGAAGATTATCACAATGAGTTTGTCCGACTGGAGAGATTCTACAAGCAGAAACATGATGAGGATGAAAGGGCAGGTCACTTTGTTCAAGGTCTGAATCCAGAACTTTGGACCTTGACTATGGCATGCAACTGCCGAACCCTTGCCGTAGCATCTGAACTGGCTAGGTGAATGGAACAGGATGCAACTAATCGACGCAAGGAAGCTAAAGGAAAGGCCCCAATGCACCAGCCTATGCAGAATAGGCCGAAGTGGGATCAGCAGTGCCAATACTACAACAGGTGCGACAATCGCAGGGATAATCGGGCAAGGCCATATGTCCCTCGCAACGCCCCTCCACGACGACAACAACCCCAGCCACCACAGGAGACATGCAAGCATTGCAGACGCTATCATCAGGGTGAATGCCGCATGAAGACTGGCATCCACTGCGGGAAGTTTGGGCACTACATCAGAGACTACCCAGACAAGAAGAATAAAGACCAGAACCCTAGAGCTGAAGGATGTGCCAATAGAGCTATATAGGGCAGAGCTTACAACATGGAGACTGCTGCAGCCAACAACAACAATGATGATATTACTAGAGGTACTATCTCTCTAGCTGGACTACCTACCTCTGTATTATTTGATTCAGGTGCCACGCACTCATTCATCTCTCATGATTGTGCTTCTGTGCTGAATTTTTTACTACATGATATGAGTCACACCATGAACATCTCCACACCCATGGGCTCCCTACAAGCCACTAAGTACATTTCAAATGTGCCAATTACGGTGGAAGGCAAGGAGTATCTAGCAGATTTAATTCTCCTTCCCATGAAGGATTATGATATCATCTTGGGCATGGACTAGTTGTCCTACCATGATGTGTTGCTGCTATGCAAGAAGAAGAAAGTTATCATTGGCCCTCACAATGGCCCACAAGCAGTAGTCAGAGGTAGACCATCAGAGGAAGGCAAAGTACTGGTGTCGGCAATGCAAGCTCATCGAATGTTGGAAAAAGGATGCACGAGATACTTGACTAGTGTTATCAGTACTGAGTCCAAGGAGAAGGATCCCCAGAAGCTGGAGGTGGTCCGGGATTTCCCAGATGTATTTCCAGAAGACATCTCGGGATTACCCCCACAGTGAGAAGTGGACTTTAGGATAGAATTGCTACCAAGGACAACTCCTATTTCTAAAGCGTCATATCGAATGGCACCAGCCGAAATTCAGGAATTGAAGAAGCATCTGCAGGAGTTACTGGATAAATGATTCACCAGATCGAGTGTCTCACATGGGGCGCTCCGGTTTTATTTGTGAAGAAGAAGGACGACTCCCTCAGGTTGTGCATCAACTACAGGATGCTCAATAAAGCAACAGTGAAAAACAAATATCATCTCCCAAGGATTGACGATGTTTTTGACCAACTCTCAAGGGCAACAGTTTTCTCCAAGTTCGATCTGAGGAGCGGTTACCATTAACTCAAGGTTGTTGAGGAGGATATACCTAAGACTGCTTTTTGGTCTAGGTATAGGCATTATGAGTTCCTATAATGCCATTTGGGTTGACGAATGCACCTGCAGCATTCATGGATTTAATGAATAGAGTTTTTAGACCCTAGTTAGATCAGTTCGTCATCGTCTTTGTTGATGATATTCTGATCTATTTGGTAAGCCCAAAGGAACACAGGGAACACCTTAGGATCGTGCTGGAGACCTTGAGGCAGCATCAATTATATGCAAAATTGTCAAAGTGCGAATTCTGGTTGGACAAGATAATGTTCCTTGGGCACATAGTATCTAAACAAGGGATTGCAGTGGACCCTGCCAAAGTTGAAGCAGTCTCAAACTAGGCACAACCAAAGAATGTGGGATAAATTCACATCTTTTTGGGACTTGTAGGATACTACAGGAGATTTATCAAGAACTTCTACAAGATAGCATCACCCCTGACGAACCTGACAAGGAAGGATACCAAGACCATATGGTCCCCAAAGTGTGACCAGAGTTTTCAGGAGTTAAAGACTCGACTAACAACTGCACCAATACTCACTATCCCTTCTGGAAGTGGTGGGTATGTGGTGTACATCAATGCATGTGGCACAGGTCTCGGTTGTGTACTGATGCAAAATGGTAAGGTAGTGGCTTATGCATCCAGACAACTCAAAAAGCATGAAGTCAACTATTCGACACATGATCTGTTTGGCAGTAGTAGTGATTGCCCTAAAAATTTGGAGACACTACTTGTATGGTGAAAGTTTTGAAGTCTTCACTAATCACAAGAGCCTGAAGTTTATTTTTACCAAGAATGACTTGAACATGAGACAACGCAGGTGGATGGAGTTTCTGAAAGACTATGAATTTGTCATAGGATATCATCCAGGTAAAGCCAACTCAGTTGCTGATGCATTAAGCATGAAGTGAGAATGAACACTAGCTTGTCTCAGGGTACATAAATGGAACCAAATGAAGGATCTTTTCCATTGGAATCCAAGATTTAGTAGAACAGGTGCAATGTTGATGGTCCATCAGGTGCAAGTGAGTTTAGTGAATAGGATTTTCATTGCTCAAGCGACAGATCCAGAATATAGACAAATGATCAAGAGGTGTAGTCAAGAAGCTGAAGATTTTGTTATGTCTATGGATGGAGGAATTAGGTACAGAGGCAGATTATGGGTCCCTAACAATACTTCACTTGGGAGGGAAGTGCTTGATGAGGGTCACAAGTCTGAATTTGCCATCCACCCGGGGAGTAACAAAATGTACAAAGACTTGTAAAGGACCTTTTGGTGGAATAATATGAAGGGGGAAATAGCTAAATATGTATCTATATGCATTTTATGTCAGTAGGTAAAAATCGAATACTAGATACCATATGGTATGCTCAGATACTTGAGTATTCTAGAATGGAAGTGGGAGCATATTGCCATGGATTTAATGACAAGCCTACCCAAGACAAGAAGGGGACATGATGTTATATGGGTAGTTGTATACAAACTAACCAAGTCTGCTCACTTCCTCCCTATTAGATGGAAGCAGTCAGTAGAAAGTTTGATGGATCTATATATCAGAGAGATCATCAGACTACATGGGATTCTTGTATCTATTGTGTTAGATAGGGATCCCAGATTCACAGCAAGGTTCTGGAGGAGTTTTCAAGACTCCTTTGGGACCAAGCTGAATTACAGTACTGCATTCCACCCACATACAAATGGGCAATCAGAAAGAACAATCTAAACATTGGAAGACATGCTCAGGGCATGTGCATTAGATTGGCATGGTAGTTGGGATGATCACCTACCATTGATAGAGTTTGCTTACAATAACAGTTATCACTCTAGCATAGGCATGACACCATTTGAAGCACTATATGGGAGGCCATGTCGCTCACTGACATGTTGGAGTGTGGTGGGTGAACGAAAGCTACTGGGCCTAGAAGTGATACAAGATTATGCTGACCGAGTTGAATTAATCACGAAGAGGATGAAAGCTACACAGAGTCGACATAAGACACATGCAAACAAGGGACGTCGGGAACAAATTTTCAGAGTTGGAGATAAAGTTATGCTGAAAGTATCACCAGCTAAAAGCATCATGAGGTTTAGTAAGAGAGATAAGTTAAGCCCTCATTATGTAGGTCCTTTTGAGGTGCTGGATCTGATTGGCGAAGGAGCATGTAGATTGACACTACCTCCTTCTTATGGGCGAGTGCATAATGTCTTTCATGTATCCATGTTGAGGAAGTACAAGCATGATGACTCCAATTTAATTCGGATGGAAGAACTAAAAATGAAGGAAGATCTCACTAATGAAGAACAACTGGTGAAGATCTTGGAGCGTCGACTTCAACGCCAAGGCAAATAGTCAAGGTGGCATGGAGTCGCCATCAGCAAAGTGAAGTAACCTGGGAATTGGAGTCAGAGATGCGCAAAAAGTTTCCCAATTTGTTTGGTAAGCTTCTCTCTTTCTTTTAAATTCGAGGACGAATTCTTTTTCAAGAGGGTTATAATGTAATACCCAATATTTTATAAAATAGGAAATAAAAAAAATAAAATAATAAGTTGGAGTTGGGCCATACTATAAATACACCTCTTAAGAAAATCTGGCCACCCATTTGGCTTTTCTACTCAAAACCCTAGCCGTCAAGAATTATTCTTCTCGTTTCCTTCATCAAGGAGAAAGGTAATATCTAAAAGAACATAAAAGTCTGCAATGATTTTTCCTCTCCCTATCCCCCTTATGCCCTTATGAGTTCGTGAAGGGGAAGAATGTGGTAGAGATTCAGGAATTTGAGGAGGAAGAACTAGAGCACGAAGAAGAACAAGAGAAAATCCTGCAAACAAGTTATGTAATATGGTTGATTCCTTTAGAATAGGTTTTCATGATAGATCAATGCATGCTAGGGCTTCTTATGATATTATGATGGATTTTATATGATGATCATATGCCATGGATTCTGGTTTTTTAATCCCCATGATGAATATATGATTTTTCTGCCCTAGAAAAGTTTTACATGATATAGATTAATTAGAGAAATCCGTTCATGAATATAAGAATGTATATGATGTAGATTTTAAAGCCAAAAATCGAACAAAATGTAGTATTATAGATCCCCATATAATAACATACCTATAAGGGAAGAATCTCATAACTATCCAAAGGAGAAAAGGGGCGAAACACGCCCAGAAATTTTCCGTCACGGCCGTGACAGACATGTCACGGGCCGTGACGGCGGCAGTCGAGGACGACGAAACTCGGTCACGGGCAGAATTGGCGAAAAAATTTCCCGTCACGGTCGTGACGAACATGTCATGGGCCGTGACGGCGGCAGTCACGGGCCGTGTCGATGGAAAGGATAATATCACCTAGTCACGGCCGTGAAGACTTCTTCATGGTCCGGGACGTCGAGTCGTGAACACAAGTCCCGTAATCCTCTTGTGTGAACGGTCACGGACGCATCGCGAGCCGTGTCCATAAAACTGACCATGTTAGGTCGCGGTCGTGACAAGTTTGCCACGGGCCGTGACCATGTGGATGAAAATATGTGTTTTTGTCATGACCGTGACAGTCTTCACAGGCCATGACCTCTATATTCCAGGTTCAATGCTTGTCGAAGTTTTCCTATTCTAAGTATAGATATTGTAGAGTTCTTGTGTAATCTTAAGGACTAACATGTGGACAAGATAAATGATTAACCATCTTCACAAAATTAATGATGAGGCCGCCATGCATTGGAATGTTTGGGAGCGACAAAGTTAACGTTGATGAGGGACTAGTAGATCAGCTTCTACCTAGTTCCTATTTCCTGCCCTTCTCTCCGCCTTGCAACAAATAGATTTCTTGAGTTTCCTTTTCGGTCGTGGCCTGTGCACCCCGACTGACCTATTGGCGATGCCTCTAAAGACTCATGAGCCACTCAAGGTCACAACAAAGCAACCCTCAAAGTCACCTCAAAGTCATTAATGTGATAAGACGAACTTAAAAAGATAACCACTTGGCTTAATACTTGCATTGAGCATATTGCATTAGCTGCTAAGAAATGATGTTTATGTATTGAATATATATGCTAAGTACAGAGAAAGTTTAATGGTGGATAACATGTATAAGATGAAAGGACTCAATGATGATGAATGATGGCACACGTAAGAAAAGTATGTTAAAGATGAAAGATGAGGTAAGAAAGAAAGTACATGAAATGTATATATGTATGATGTTTTATGATGACCTTATTTTATGAATAATGATATTTAATTATGATGATGTAGTTATACTCATGCTTTTGATTTTTTCATAAAAAATACTTTTCTATTGTGCAATACATATCTGAGCTTCATAGTTCACGGTGGTTTTTGTTTGCCCCATGCTTTGAATCCTGTAGGTGAGTGATCTAGGATGTCATGATTCCTGATGGTGCTAGTGGCGATAGGTGTTTGTGATGATGCTACTTGCACATGAGTAGTGATCCATAGTATGATGTCTGTCAGTCTAGTCTCTTTTATTCAGTTGTAATAAGGAAAGAAACTATTATGTGATGTTAGACTATGAAACTTTATGTCATGTAAGCTTTTCGCATTTATGTTTTATGAAAAGAATTATGAAGACTTATATTTTTATTTATTTTATGTATTTTGAATCTAGTTGACCAGTTTTAGTATCAACTTTAAAGTCATATATATGTATGATGTAGCGCACCCAGAAGGATATTCGGCCACGTGGCGGGGTGGTCTTCTAGGGGCGTTACAAAAGATGTGAAACAATTGCTATATATCTTACTTTACTGATAATAGAGAAAGAATGAGTAACTAGTGCCATTAGTTTTGTGAAATATCCTTTATTATGTTGAAATTTTGGGAAATATCTTTATTAAGGATGAAATGGAAAAAATAATAAAAATACGAAAAAGGATAGATAATGATGGATGAAGCATTGGTACAACCTAATTATTAAATAGTCACCAAGCCTTAAAATTATATAGAGATATCTAGGTAACTGTTGTATTAAGATTGGTGGAGGAATAGGAAGAAGCATGGCCTTGGCCGTCCTTGCATTGTGTATTACTTCAGCAACTTCTGTCAATGCTCTACAAGGTACGCCAAATTAAGGATCAGATCCAAACGTCTCGTTTACTTCTAAGGTAACTATTATTCGTCTCAAAATGATAATATGCGATGTGGATGAAGGTTGTAAATGTTAAAGTAAAGTTGGCTATTTTTTTTATATATGTTATGTAACTTGTGTACGAAGTTGTTCCAGATAGATAAATAAATTTAGTATTTCACAAATTACAAGTTCTACATATCGACATTTATATAGTCCTCTAGCTAAAAACTTTTGGTCACTTTTTGTTATCTTTATTTTTGTTTTTTGGTTAAAGATGTCAATTTCATGCATTTTGATACCTATAATACCAATAATTCAGGAGACTCGATCATTGCAGAGAAGTCCATGATCAATGGGCAAACCATAAATTCTGCTGCTGAAGTCTTCTTCAGACCTGGTGATCCAAAGTCGTTATACCTGGGCATCTGGTACATGGATATATCTTCAATTCCGACAGCCGTACATGTTTTCAATAGGAACTCGCCAGTGAACAGTGTGGAGGCTTCCTTGAATCTCAGTTTTGACAGAAATCTAATCGTTGGCTCGGAGATTACTTCATGGTCGACTGGAACATCGAATATAATTTATCCTGTCGTGCCGCTGCTGGATGCAGAAACCTCGTCGTGACAGGTGATACCTCCCAAAACATGTTGTGGCCTCAATTTGATTATCCTGATCTTGACAGTGCAGGTATGATGAGCGAATTCTATGTCAGCAGTGATAAGCCTCTAACATCATGGATGAGCCCCTCGGATCCTTCTATGGAACCATACTCCTACAAGATCGATACTTCAAGCTTGTCAGCAGTTTATCTCCGGAAAAGTACTCCTGTCAGTTCTGGCAAAGGTCAACTTCAAAATTGCAGTCTTGAAATCTGCTTCCATCGTTTGATGAATTCTGAAGAGTCGATGGATCTATTCAGCAGCTTCGAATTGGTAGATGATTCTTCTGTAGATGCAGCAAGCGGAGAAAGTATAAGCATAACGTCTTCAGATGATTTCGATCCATGCAATATCCAGAACTTGATCATTTTCACATCGTACTCCATGACTTTACTAGCATTTGTAATATTCTCTCTTTATGGCTCTATGCAGCTCGACCAAATGATCCTCTTTATATGAAGATACATGTAGCAATCATTGTGATTGCTTCGGTGGTTGGGTCTGCTATCTTGGTTTGTGTTAAGTTCTACTACTACGCAAGAAGTCTGCGGCAAGAAGTCCAGGTATTATCAACTCTTTTTTTGTAGGTCTTCATAATAATAGGAAAAGTGATACAAGGTCTTGGAATATCAATTGGCATATTCCAAAAGGATTGTTTTAGTAACTATTTGGACGCTATTTTAACCATTTAATACAATAAATCATATGAGCAATTGAGAATTGGTACTAGTCGGGGACATCTGGTTCGATACGGGTTCTATTAACACTATTGGGAAAGGGATGAACATATTTTTGTGGAATTATTCTTTTTTCTAATAAATAAATTAAATAATGATAATAGTACAGAGAATTAAATTAGATCATAATCACACAAAATTTACATGACAAACTTCTCAATGATGAGAGGACAAAACAATGAGAGTCAGTACCAAATCTGTAAATCATTTTCTTGAATCTATGTAGAGAATATAAAAATAATAACTTTGAGAATATCTCTAAATAATGTGATAGATGTTAAAACAATCTCATAAAAATATCAAAGATTGATGAAAAAATTACAGAGAATCATTGTCTAAAGTTTCATTAAAAATAGATCAAAATTCATCTCAAAATTAGATTCGAAGATTATGTTCTCTTTCATCTATTTTCTTTCTCTTTTCCTAAATGGATGTGCTATGAAAGAAAAAAAAGCTTTTCTTTTCATCCAACTTCACCTCCATGTGGCAACAACTCATGGATTCAAAAGAAAAAATTATTTCTCACCACCTCATATCGAAGATTCATGCATTTTATACTATTGCACTTTCGTTGTTGTGGGCCCCACAACATAAAATAATAAAAGGTGCAACAAACTCTTCCTGGGCTCCATCAAAGATGCATGATTCTTATAATTTGATCTTTTCTTGAGGTAAAGGTTTACTAGTTATATATGTCACATTCTTATCAATATGTATCATTTGAATACAAAACTTATTTTCAATCTTATCACGAATCCAGTGATAATGACATAAATATGTTGGGACTTTGAATGAAAAATTAAATGCTTATTCCAATATATAGTACTTTGATTATCATAGTGAATAAGATACTCCTTCTGCTAAAGACCTAAGTGCACTAGAAATTTTTCTTGCACACTTCAATAGTTGTGATATGTTCTTCCTTAGTCATTGATAGTGCAACATATTTCTGTAACTTGGAGTGCTATGAGATTGCAACTCTTACAAATGTCGTCAAGTAACTAGAAGTAGATTTTTTACTATCCACATCTCATTCCGTATCAGCGCCAATATCTTCCTCCAATATTAAATTAACATCACCATAATATAAACAAACTTTATAAGTGCATTGAAGGTATCTGAGAATTCACTTGATTGCATCCCAATGCTTTTACTAGGATTTAATAAGAATCAACTGACCATACCGACTGCACATGCTATGTCTTACCTCGTGCAAATCATTGGCTTGTATCAAACTACCAATTGTTGATGCATATTTTGCATTCTTCATCTTTTGTTTTTCAACTTTGTCTATTGCATACTGACTAGAACTCAACTTGAAGTGACTTGCAACTAACAATGAAATTGTTTTACATTCTTCATATTGAATCTCTCCAAGACTTTCTTAATGTACTTTTCTTGGAATAATCGCAACTTACTCTGCTCTCGGTCACAAGTGATCTTCATATCAAGGATGTGCTTTGGTGCTTTTAGGTATTTCATGAAAAAACATTGACTCAACTCTCATTTCAATTTCTCAATCTTAATTTAATCATGAACTACAATAAGTACGCAACATATAGCAATAGAATAATAAAATTATCATATGAAAAATATTTTATAATGACACAATTATCTGTATTTGTCTTATTGTATTCTTGTTGCGTCATGAATGACTCAAACTTCTTATATCACTGACGAGATACATGTTTGAGCCTATATAAACTTCTCTACAATTTACATGTGTTTCTTGCCATTCACCTACAACCCTTCTAGCTGCTCCATGTAAATTTCTTTTTCCAAATCATCATGGAGAAAGTTGTCTTGACTAAAATTACTTAAATTTGAAATTGTTAGTGGCAACTGATCCAAGAACTACACAAATTGAGTATACTTTAACCACTGATGATAATATATCATCAAAGTCCACTCCTTTCTTTAAACTAAATCCCTTGACAACTAATCTTTCCTTATATTTTGGGAGTGGCTTATTTTCTTCAAAATACTCATCTTTTTCTTGAGTGTTCTTTTTTCTTTGGGAAGCTTCATCAATTTTTAATTGTTATTCTCATGCAAAGATTGTGTTGAATCTAGGATCCCGAAAATATTTTGAATGATCACAAATTTGTAAGTGAACTAAGTGTGTACTGATGAACTTGTTTGAGTTGATTTCTGTAACAGGACATAGACAAGTTCAGTACAGCGGTCAACCTGAGCTGAAGGAATAGACGACCACTTCACACGTAATATATATCATGAAGTACCATAAGTGTGCAGCGGGCGTCCTAAGGATATAAGCGGTCGACCTGTATCAGGAGGAGGAGGTCATATGAGCAGCAGTGGAACACAAACGGCCGACAGATGATATGGAGAGGTCGACCAGTATCAGAGTAGAATGTATTTGGAGGAGGAGGCATAGACGGTCGATCAAAGGCATAGAGAGGGCGACCGGTAATGAAGGACAGTGGGGGGTCAGAGGAAGACCGATCGATCAGTGATGAAGATAGGACGATCGGAGGAAAAGGCCTAAAGGAGGAGGTCGCCTGATGATTGATGAATGGGTAACCCCAGCAATACATCTTCCAATACATGTTTGGGGTACGGTTGTCCAGAGGACTCTGGAGGAGACAGTGGACGACCGGAGAACTTCCAGGCTGAAGAGCGGATGTCCAAAGGGCTCATGTCCCGGAGCAGAAGGCAGTAGACGGGTGGTCGACCGCATGTTGAGAGCGGGCGACCAGTGGACATCAGGCGAAGACAGAGGACATCCGGAGGCTTGTAGTGAAGACAAGCGGGCGCCCAGGAGTCTGTCAGTTGATGGAGCTGAGAAGGCTGGTGCGGTCGACCGTAGGATTGATGGGCGACCGACGAAGTCTGTCAGAAGAGGACATAGCGGTCGACCAGGTGGTCTGACAACGGAAAGTGGTGTGGACGTCCGAGGATACTGACAGGTTGTTAGTGGACGTCCAAAGGCTGTCTGGAGCAGACAGCGGGCGTCCGAGGTTCCAGGAGAGAATCGGCGGACGTCCAGGATCTGTCAGAGGAAGCTTTGGAAGGGACGTCCGGAGACCTCATTGGGAATGAGCGGACGACCAAAGTACTGGCAGGTGGTGGCAGCGGGCGTCCGAGGAACTCAGGT